>JAPYZO010001180.1:0-19660 GCA_030522905.1 Torymus flavipes | reverse complement strand
TAAAATATCAGTTAGATTATTAAGACATGAATAAAAAAAAGAGGATTAACGGAATTTTTAAGGGTAAAGAAATAGTACAAAATGAATCTTATGAATAAAAGTATTTATTGTATTAAATACATTAATCCGCCTTCTTTGTAACTCTCGTTTTCTTTGCAGGTAGGGGCTTCTGGGAACGCAGAACAGCACTTGCTCTGCGAAGTGCTACCTGTAAATAAAAAATTTTTCTAAAACTTCTTGTATGACATAACAATATTCACTAAAGATATATTATACAAGATAAATATTAAACAACTAAAAGTGAAATTCTAATTATTTTATTTCAATGAAAAAAGAAGCATTTTTGCGAACAATCTAAATTAAAGAAACTTAATATCAATGATATATTATCAGTAAAATAGCTTTTAATTTTATAGAATATTGTCTTATTTCTTGAATAAATTATTTTTAAAAATATAAGATCTCATTTTTAATTTAATTTTAATTATAAATTTATCCAATATAATTCAATTTTAATGCAATATACACAATATGTGTGATTTAGTTTACATTTTTTAATTTAGTAATAGAATATATTCAATTATAGGAATTGTATTTTAATGTGTAAAACCTGTATTAATAACAATTATCTTTCCAAAAATAACTTTTTGCGAGATAGCAATTATTTATTGATTTTACTATTATCAAAATATATTACCTTTGTAAGGTCAACACGATACTTGTTCTTCTTCAGAAGAGTCTTCAGTTTGTACAATGATCTCCGTGCTCCAGCCTTCATCGTTCGCCTGACGGTGGCCTTAGCAGGCTTGGTCACAGACTTAGCCTTCTTGTATACCACTGTGAAACCCTTCTTGTCGGGGGTATCAACGACACCAACACTTTTACGGTGAACCAGACCTGAGTAGCGGTAGCTGCTAAGGTTTGTCAAATTGTTTGGCTCCTAAAAAGCAATAAAATACATTTAAAATGATATATGATATTTTTTAAATGTTTTGTGTACTAATAAGATCATTCAACAATTTGCAAGAACTATAATTGTTATTAAAAATGATAATGTACATTTTTTCTAAAATACATAAATCATTGAAAATATTCATTAGTAGCAAAGAAGTTAGACTATTAAACTTACGGTCGAGAAAGGCTTGCTGATGTTGCGTTTCTTTAGGAGAAAAGCATTGTTGTTGCGGATGATCATCCAGTTCAAATGGGACGACATCTTGTCGGATCTGCAATAAAAACATAATACAAATATTGAGACTTCCTTTTCGAGAATAAATATATCATAAATATTGAGAAACGGGCGAAGAAAAGTTAAGCAATGAATACAGATTATTTTACGCTAATTAAAGAGATTTTTGGGATGAGAAACGCGTGGTAACAGTTGGAACACATAACCTTAATACTGTTATCAAAGGCGCCACGTGCTCTGTTTTAACTACAATTATTTAGCGACATGGACTTTTTAAGAAGCAATAAGGCATTAGAATAATGTTCTAAAATCCTAATTTTGATATTTATTCCATTAATTTGGGGCTTAAAATTAATAAAAATTAAATAAAATTACCTGCTTCTACTGACTCACGTAAAAGCCGATGCGGAAAGAGGAAGAGCGAGGGAAGCGGTTGGTTCCCAAAATCGACGTTGGACGATAGCGCCATTTTTCTTGAGGGTTGGCCTCATTGCCTGTTACCAACCTTGCCAACAACGGATAGGTAAGTTTTCGGAAAGTTGAAAACACGCGTGTGCGCCGTTTGCGGTGGATTGTCAACACAAAACACATGTTTGATTGTGAAAATTTGTTGTAATTAATAAAAAACATGGCAAAGAAAACTTGGAAGAGGAAAAGGAGGGAGGCCGAAAATGCTGAAAAGGAAGAGAAAAAAGAAGAGTTACCCCCTGCTCAAAGATCTTCCGATGAACCGATTCCTAAAAAGGTTAGTTAATTGTAACCTCCCTGTTTTTAGTCATACTTATTATTTTATAATTTGTAAGATACTATTCTAAGAGCTTTAATATATCTTTTAGATACAGATCTTTTTATTGATAAGTATATCAATTAGTATTATACTTATTTAATTATAATTAATTTATTGATTAAACTCAAATACTTATATGTTTCCTTTCTTAAAGTTCAGATATTTAATTATTGTTATTTTGTTATATTCATAGTTTTATTTTTTATTAATAAATCATAATTTACAGATAAAATGGATAAACAGACAAAGAGTTTTAGTATTTGCATCGAGGGGAATCAACCATAGAGATCGTCATCTTATGGAAGATTTGAAAACGCTTATGCCTCATCACAGATCTGACTCCAAAATGGAACGAGCAAAAAATCTTCAAGTTGTTAATGAGATCTGTGAAATGAAAAATTGCAACAAAGCAGTTCTCTTTGAAGGTCGCAGGAAAAAGGACCTTTATATGTGGTTTTCCAATGTCCCACAAGGACCTTGTGTCAAATTCCATGTAGAAAACAGTAAGCTGGTATAATTTTCTTTTTATTTGCATTTAACTAATATATTTTTACTTAAAAATAGGTTTTATTTGCAGTTTATACAATGGGAGAATTGAAATTGACTGGAAACTGTTTAAAAGGTTCCAGACCACTCCTTTCATTTGATGAGAATTTTAATACAGCACCACAGTATTCACTTTTGAAAGAATTACTAACACAAATATTTGGCGTTCCCAACCATCATCCAAAAAGTCAGCCATTCTTTGATCATGTATATACTTTTAGTATTTTAGAAAACAGGATATGGTTTAGAAATTATCAAATTATTACTGAAGAAGGAGAACTTGCAGAAATAGGACCAAGGTTTGTTCTCAATCCAGTTAAAGTATTTGCTGGAAGCTTTGGTGGAGAAACTCTTTGGGATAATCCACATTATATTTCTCCTGCTAAGGTAAATATAAAAAGTTATTAATGGTTTTCATCCAAATCAGTCTGTCTAAAGGCTGCTTTTAAGAATCAGTTAATGGAATATATTTTATAAATTTTTTTATAGTACCGACAGTCGATTTCCAAAATGGCTGGTGGAAAATATTTAAATAGAGTAGAACAAAAACTATCTGCTCAGATAAATAAACCAGAGCAGTCATATGATCTTAATCCTATGGACGAAATTTTCAAAGGCGAATTATTAGAAAAAGCAGGAGAATTCGAAGAGAAAGAAAATCAAGCTGTTTCAAATTCATCTTCAAGTACAGAGAAAATTACTAAAGCTAAGAAAAAGAAATCAAACAAAAAAGTTCAACAAAAAATAAAAGGAAAGAAAGTTGAAAATTCAGGCACAATAAAAGTAACAAAACCAACAAAGAATAAGTTGGGCCTTAAGATTAAGAAAAAATCTATTGTAAATAAAAAAGTTAAGAAGTAGGTAAATATATTTTTATTGAATGAATTTATTGTTTTTATTTCACAGTACACATTATTTTTCGATAAAACGATCATACATTATTTTATAATTTTGGAAAATACATAAATTTGCAATTTCAGTTTTATAATTTTAAACATTTAGTTAGATAGCTCCAAAGAGGTATATTATTTTTGTAAGGCATTTGATCATTCAAATAAAATATTTTGAATAGCTGCAAATCTTCAAGCACAACTATTTTAGGCACTTATTTGTTGAAACATATGTCTGAATGTAAAATATAGTACAATATTTCCTTTTTAAATATTATACTTTTATTAATGGGATAATTTTTTAAAGCTGCACAATGCCAATGTAATTTGATATAAAATTTGAAATTACTAATATGGCAATGTGCGTTAATATATACCTGTTTTTTATTAGTAAATTTCAACTAAGAATATACTAGATTTATTTTAAGCAACAAACAAAATTAATCTTTAAAAACTTAATCTAGTGAAATCATGATGTAACTAACTTTTATAAATGGCTGCAAATATATATGTACATTTAAACAATTTTTTTCCATTTTTTTTTTTTTTTTTTTTTTTTTTTTTTTTTTGTTTTTTTTTTCTTTTTCATGAAAACATAAAATTAGCCTAAAAAAGTAAAAATTTTATATTTCAAGGCATTTTTGTTGTTAAAGCACTGAAAAAAATTGTATAAAATGTACTAAAGATTTCCTAAATAACTTTTACAAAAAATATTACGTAGAATATATGTATATAATTTTAGATTTTACGACACTTTTATGACATATATAAAATACAATTAGCTCAACATTTACATATATAAAATAATCTATTTCATTTTTGTTCACAATGTAAAAGAGAAGATATTTTTCAATAAATGCATAGTAGAAAAGCTTTGATCACAATTACATTATTTTGTACCTTTCAATTATACCCAGAAAAAATTGATTAAAAATACTACATTAGTGCATTCAATATTTTTTCATTTGTAGGTGATTGAAAGTTTTAATTATACACATATAGGTACGATATTTTCTGGGTAATAAGCCTCATTTAATTTTTATGCTTTCGTTGCAAATGTCATTGATTGATACAAGTATTATCATTCATGATTTAATGATTTGTAACACTGAAAACAGTGTAAATAGCAGAGTATAAAAATTATATTGTATATCATTAACTAGCGAGTACAGAAAAAATCTCTTAATAAGTAAACATCATTCAGTGCATGTGAAAAATTGATTAGTACTTTCACAATATTTACGAAAAAATATAATATTATTGTCAAAAAATATTTTTGTCACTGAACAATTCACGCATTACAAATTAATATACAAATTAAATATCGGTACAACAAAAAATTCTCTAAAAATAAAAAAATGAAAATTTAAGTATTTTTCAATGCAAGTGTACATAATTAATAAATTTGTTCTATTTCTTCTTTCCAGCATAAGTATAATCTTTGAATTGCACAAAAAACGGTAAACGTTATTTTTAAGCACCCAAGTCTTGGATAATACTATGAATCTGTGCGTATATAAATCCTTGCTGGAATAAAAACATCAGATTTTTTTTTCGAGCAGGAAAAATGTGCTTGTACCTTTAGGTACGCGTACGATAAGGTTTTATATTTAATGGAAGAAAAAAAGGGGCTATATTTATCGATATAGATAGAAATGGAAAACGTGTTGCTGTGAGCGTTCGGAAAATGTATATGAAATGAAACCGACTGATCTCATCATTTATGAGACTTGTTTATCAATACACACTTTTCCTTTAATTATATCGACTTAAAATAAAAAAAAACTATCTCTTGCGCATGAATCTAAATATTAAAAATCTCTTGATTAAAACAAGGTTTAAAAGTCTTCTCGTATTAAAATTTCTTGACCAAAACTAGCCTATTAAAAAAAATTAAATAAAAAGTCTGTTTTCACAAAAAAAGTGAGGCAGTCTTGCGCGTCAAATCGCATAGCACGTAGAAAGAAAAAGTGTCTATTTCAAGATTTAGTCACTACTTGACAATACTGTCGAAGCCTGAATAATTTAACTATTCATGGGGTCAAGTTCATGTTGACCATTAGTGGTTGTGCTATTAGTAAGCTGGGCCAACGCGGACTGACGCCACTTGCCGTTTTCGCCGTTGAGGTTCTTGTCCTCGCACACGCATAAAAAAAGCGTATCAATCACAGTCTGAAACAAGAAGTAGATTTTAATAATATTGTAATGCAATATGTTATACTATATATGTTATACAGAATATCATAGAGAAACTTACTTCATAGAGTGAGATCACACAATGAGCTATGAAAAATGCAAAAATGCAAGTAACGAATATTGGAACTGCGTAAAAATGCAGTCTAGGGTCCTGTCTCATGAACAATAAACCAATGCTACCAGTTGCTGCAGTTACAAAACATTTTCCCAAGAAGAGAACAAAGTCACCAACTCCATTTATTACAGCTACTTGGACGGCATTGCTGACAATAGTGGTAAATGCCTATGAGAATCAGATAAATACAAAAATATTAGCTTTAGTTTTATAATTACCATATCTGTACAAAATAATATATATTTTTAGCTTTAAAAGAAAATTACTATTCGAGCAGCATTGCAAAAGTGGGTTCCTTCAATCGCAATAACAGTATAAGCATTATGATTCATGAACCGAATAAACTTCTCTAAACAGTAGAAGCAACAGATACAACATTTCAAACCACACTGAGCACAAGGTGAATTTTCTCTAGTCCTTTCAAATCTGTAACAGAATTTTTGATGTTATGAAATCAATATAAGATATTGTCAGATGTGAAGTAATAAAACTTACTTTTCGTGTAAATAAGTCAAAATTAACCGCGGTATTTTGAATACTGTTATCAGTAAAGAGCCACAAGCTACTGAACCAAGATGGTAAGAAATCAATGTACCCATTGATGAACAAACTGGAGATGCACTAGCATTTTTACCCCTACAAAGACGAGTTTTAATAATTTATTTGTCCAATATATTTTCTCAATATAATTGTGTATAAAAAATACATACCGGAAGTACCAGTGAGCAACAGCTCCAGAGATGACCATAGTTTGACAGGCAGTAATGAATTCAGAAATCCAAATCAAACCAATGATATAAACCCACCACATGTATTTGACCCATGTAGAATCAGTATATTCCACAAGAGTAAATGCTTTAAATTATAACAAAATATTTATTATTTTAGATATTCCTTATAGTTTAAAATAGATTTCACAAATAATAAAGATTCTTTATAAAAATCAGTCAATAAAATCTTACTTTTATAGTCATTTAGAGGAATATCTAGTGGCTTTTGTTGATCATCCAGTGGTTTACTACTAAGAGATGCATTGAAATTTAATGTATCTATGGAATTCAATGATTTTGTTCCTGGGTAATCTATAAATTAATAAAACATATTTGAAAAGTTATAATTTTCAAAAAAATTTTTATACAAATTCAGGCATGTATGACTTACTTGCAGTAGCAAGGCAGAGGATAACTATAATCCAAAATGAAAAAAATACAAGTAATGAAAAGAATGTTAACAATGGCTGGAAGAAAAGTCCTGGTAATTCTGCTAAACATTTTGCACTTTCTTTAAATAAAGCTGCCATGAAACTAATTCTTTTTCTTACACAGCAAACGAAAAACGTTAAAAATACCTACAAATTTTTAATTTCTTATAATATTATTGTGTATAATAAAATTAAAATTTTCTATGAATTAATAGAAAACTTACAGTAGCTATAGATGCAATAATAGCTAAAGTTAGAAAAGCTTGTTCATTGCGTACAGACTCATTCAAAAGTTCATTAGCCGGTGTTTTATCTAACTTTAGTTTTATATCAAAATATGTCCACCATAATAAACCAGTTCCAACTGAAATAACAAAAAATAAGTTTATAAAAAATATTTAATTTGAAATATTAGGTATATCTGTGTAAACCTTATAACTTGTTGACTTACCTAAAGAAGCAACTGAAACTAAAATTATGACGATCCAAGTTACAATACTTGCTAACAAATGGAAAATAGCAATCATAAAGAGCGATAAAACTGGAAAAGAATATGTACTTATGTTAATATCCTGATAAATTTTTTTTATAATTTAAAGTAATGTAATACATACCAAAAGATAAAAATGATAAAGCTAAGATTTCTCTCCATGTTTTATACAAATCACCTAAAATTTGTTCAATTGTATCCCAAGAGTTTATTAAACCATACAAATTAGATGCTAAATGTTTTGTTACATCAGAAATTCCCTTAGGAATACACCGATTGAGTATGGGTTTACTGTCATACACTGGGAATGCTGGACATGTGCCAGTAGTAGTCTTATTATTTCCCACATCTTTGCAAGCACTGAAACCACTTCCAGGTTTGTCATGGCACAGTTGTGAACCAGTTTCTTCATAAAATTTGCAAACATCAAGCATGTTATCTAATTTACGATCTGGACATTTCTTGACACATATTTTCAAAGATTGTTTAATTTTAGTAACATCCAAGAAAAATAGGTACCTAAAATTGAAAGTTTGTATCTTGAGGAATATAAACTATATTTTCAATACTTTTAAATACATTTGCCATTTATTACTATAAATAAATGATGAATTTTATTGAAATTGGACAAGTTTTTAAAACAGTCCCAAGATAAAATTGACTAAAAACTATTACTAACTCTAAATTTAAATAATATTTCCATTTTATGATACAATAAATAAATAAAATAAAACATTATAAAAGATAAAAATTTTAATTGATTGCTTACGGTTTTTCACTGGTGTCTTGCCCAGACAGTTCCATACTTCCAAACTTTGGATTGCTTTTAAGACCACAGGTATTGCCAAAGCTGTCATATCCATTTATAAGCCTTATTGGATTTCCATATACAAATGCAAATGCTGCTATCAGAATCTGAAAGAAAAAACATTTAAAAAAGATTAATTAATTTTTTATTTGTAGATTTTTATATTTTTACTTTTATATTTTGATTTGCTAATTGAGTTAGAGTTGGAATAAAACAAATTTATGATATAAATTATAAATATTTAAAAAAGTAAGAAATTGTAAAAAAAATTAAATTTGAATACATGTAACCCTTAAAAATTTAATATTTAATCTTTCATCAGTATTTTGATGGATTTTTACAAATTAATAATTCAATAATTAGTTGATTTTGACTATGATAAAATGTTTTGTCAAATTTGATGGATAAGTATGCAGTGTAAATTATAATATACTATATGTATAGTAATAAAAAAAATTAATGAAACATGAGTAATGATTAGTAGGTATCATACCACACACTTTACTGCCCTACTTTTTTTACTGTTTTAGGTATTATTAATATTCTGAATTATCAATATGTAACATTAGGAGTAATATAATACTTTTGTTAATAAATTAATAATGAAAATGATATAAATATACAACAGTATTAAAATAAGTTTTTTTTAATAATGTTAAATGATGTGTAATTAAAAAAATTTGTTACTTTAATGTAATTTTTTTTATATTCCTTGGTAATAAAAAACACAATGGAAAAGATGAAAATGTATAATAGCATGACAATTCAAGATTGCTTAACACATTAGCTCTGATGTTGGATTAAGTTAATTGGATACTTGACTAGATATCCTAGATAAGCTTATAAATTGAAGCAAATTTCTTCTCTAATTAATGAGAAATGTCTGATTTTGTAAAACTGCTTTTAACAAAAAGAACATATAATATTGTTTCGGTTGGCAAAGAATGAATCATATACAAATATAGATTCTATAAGCACAATGAAATTTTCTACAATTACAAAATCAATACCTAAATACAATCAATAAGACTCAATTGTATGTAAATGTATATATACGATAGTTAGACGTAAATTAGAATATAGATGAATTAAAAATATTATTGTTCACACTACGTGGCTCCTAATTACTCATCACTTCACTAAATATAAACCTTTTGTTGAAGAGTTTTATATTTATCTTTTCAGTTCTAAGTAACTGTAATACAAATCTATATGATCACAAACAAAAATTATTTTCGAACTTTAAATAAATATTATTAAAGTTATAATTCTGTAAAAAGTTAAATTGAAATAAATTTATTTTTTTTTTTTAGATAATTACAATGGAAAAGTATCCAAATTTTATCATTTCTTTTTTTATTATAATATAATTAAAATATAAATAAAACGTTTATATATAATTTTTTTCATATGGAAATTTTTACACACATTGATCAAGAACTTAAAATCTTGAAAAAGTATAGGTAATTCATGTACTTAACAAGAAAGTGCTATTTTTAAAACATGAAACAATTTCTTGATTCACCAAGTTTAACATCATAGCGTTAATTTCATTTCTATTGGAAAACAATAACAAACGCTAGATCTATAAGTATTTGTTTACATTAGACCTCTGCAAGTGAAAAAAAAAAAAATTGTCACATATACGTGACATTGTAAACAAAAAAGAAATGATAACAAACGAAGATACATATCTAATCTTTGAAAATTACCGATGCAATTCGACTCCGAACTGTAATGAGACTCTACGAGACGACTCATTACATAAAATCTTACGAAACGATGCACCGCGTACTTGTATGTATATAAGTTACGGCCGACCGCGAACGGTTTTGTGTACCCGCATCCACTGTACTACGTATATCCTACATATGTAAACAAAAGAGCAAAGCCGTGAGTATCGTCGCGCTGGGAGATTTTTACTAAAAAAAAAGGAAAAAAAAGCCATCTCCCGACCGCGTCAGTTCTCTGAACGATGACTACAGTAAAATATTAAAGTCTTAACGAGCCGCGCGAAAGTGCTTCAAATTAGAGTTGGGAACCTATTATAAGTACGCGTGAACCAAAGTACGCGGCGTAAACATCACACAAGGGACGCGGGCGCAAAAGCGAGGCCTATAAGGGTTACGCGGCGTTGGCGAGTATAGCCATGCATACCATCAGGAACCAGAATGCGATGAAGAGACATAGCCAGAAGACGTCTGTGCAGCCGCGCACGCGTGGCTGCGACTCCTGCCGCTGCTCCTCCTCTTCGTCCTCGCCGAAGCAGCAGGACATCTTCAAGGATTGGTATATGTATATATCAGGAACACTAGTGTTTTGTTGGTAACGTCTCTACCGACGCGCGGGCACTTGTCGACTCGCCTCGCGGCTCGCGGTTATTCGCGTGTGTTGTCGACTCGGCGCGAAGAGAGGAATGGAAGGGGCGGGGCTCGGGGAGGCGGGACCCCGGGGTGCGATGCTGATGACGCTCGCTCTGTATAACTACAGAGAAAGGATTGAGATTTATGTTCATCCGAGCGGTATGATGGATCTGAAAAAATGCAAAATTAATGGGAGAAAATTCATGCTTTTTTTTTAAAGATGAGGTTCCGGAGGATCATCGCTACGGTCTTGCGCACCTAATACATCACACGGATGGTTCCCATGACGACGCGCGCGGGCCTTTGGCCTCCCATGCGTGTGGACTATACCTATGGTGGGTGCGCCATCAGCGACGTCGGCACTCGGCGGCGGCACACGCGAAATTATAATTTTTCGCGCATCCCATCATGAGATATCTCGCGGAGATATGCTGAACGCGCAATTGGCTTTGTGTTTTCAGTTCACGCGCGTTGTTGCGGTGAACGAGCTCAAGGGTGAATCAACGGATGATTTCACGGAGAGTCGAGCGATTTTTTTCCTTTTCATAACGATGCTCTCATTATGTGTGAGCCATGAAGTGGCGACCGGGTGACGTCACGATAATACGATTGTGACGCGCCTGGGGATCGACATATTGTACTTATACCGGTTTTTTTTTTATCAATGAGAATATGTTGAATGAAACATAGCCGCTTATCGGCCGAAGAATCGAATAGCCGTAAGTATTATATAGCGGAGGTTTTGGACGAAAATCGATGCGGGATCCTGGATTTTACGAGCCTCGTTCCGGCTCTGTTCCCATTGGTCCCTTCCGTCGAAATTCGTACGTGCCCCCGGCGAATGCGCGATGACGGCAGCACAGGCTTTAAAGAGAGTCGGACACGGACGGCCGTAGAGCGAGACGGGAGCAGCATGAGCAGCTTCTCCGATTGATAAGTATTTTTCTCTCCGTGCTCAGGATCAGACCGTTTCGGAGCAGCACTCTGTCTTCGATTGGGCTGACGTGACCGGAGAGTTTCGCTGGGCGAGCTGTTTTAAGCGTTAGTGTCAAGTATTTTTTGTGTATACTGTGTATCGTTCTTTTTCTTTAGGTGTTGGTCGTTTAGGTTTGTTTACCGACAGGGGAGAGAGGGAGAGAGAGTTTTAAAAATGGAACTCTCTACTCGTCGTGACATAACCTATCCTGGGTTGACTTTCGTGGTCGATGTGTAAATTAACATTTTCGTGCATAAAGGTTACGGGAGCAGTGTTGTAATTTTGCAAACCCTTTGACCGGTTTAGTTTCAAATTAAGTTATTTTTGAGGTATTTATCTCGGTAAACATAAAATATCTATAATTAGTGCGTCGTCAATGTTTACATTTTTCAAGTACTTATCTGCTTTTAATTTTTCAATACATTATGGTTTAGCCAACAGTTTCGCTATATTTAATAATTTAGAATGCTAAGAAACTTTTTGTTTATTATTTCTAAAGATATTTTTGTGTTTATTAGCAAATGGAGATGGAAGATGAAAATAGCAAAAGAAATAGGGGCAGAACCCGAGGCCGTACAAGAGGTAGAGGTCGTGGAAGAACAAGAGGCCGTACCAAAAAAGCAGTAAAGGTAATTAGCATGGTTTAATGATTACTTTTAAATTAGAGAACTAGGCTCACTAAAGTGAATGTTGGTTTCTTCTTAAGGTAATTGAGAGTGATGAGGAAGATGCTCCTCAAGAAGATGATAACGCAATGGACACCAGTGCTCCTGCAGAATCACAAGAGGAGGTGCCACAACCACCAGTACAAACACATGTAGTGCATCAAATTCAACCACCTCCACAACTGCAGCCTGCTCCACAAGTGCATCAACATATAGTGGAGCCACAGTTTGACTTAGAAGCAGACATTTCACAGTTGGAAGCTCCAACATTCACAACAATTAATAGAGGGCCTCCAGAACCAATGCTTAGGTTACGGTGGGATCATCGTGTTAATTTGATTGGTGAAAAAGTTTTAAATCCAATGATACATTGCTGTGATAAGTGCTTAAAGCCAATACTAATATATGGACGAATGGTGAGATTATTACTGATTGTGGTGGTGAACAACGCGTTAACTTATACTTAATTCTTTTATTATTCATCATTGCAGATACCTTGTAAACATGTTTTTTGTTTAGCATGTGCTAAAAGAGAAGATAAAGTATGTCCTAGATGTATTGAAAAAGTTTCTAGAGTTGAACAGACTGGTCTTGGTACTGTATTTATGTGTACGCATGGTGGAACTAGATATGGTAATGCTGGTTGCCGCAGAACATATCTCAGCCAAAGAGATTTACAGGTAAATTTTTTTTATCCATTATATAGATCAAGGAACGCAACTGTAATGCTATATTTGGTTATGAAGTTTACTCATTAAAGTATGCTGGTGTGTATAATTTGGCATATAATAGAAGTCTCATTGCTTTATATATATATACATTTTGTAACCGAACAATTGAAATTGTATAGCTTACTTATAGATAATACTCTTGAAAGGTTAAAGCTATTGTTTAATAAATAAACTATTGTTTATTAATAATAGAATGATTATTTTTATCGTTATATTGAAATAAAAGGCCTAAACTACATCATGGAAACCTTTCACATCCAACAGGCCCACATAAACCATAGACACGTGGCAGCGCCGCCACCACAGCAGGTGCAGAGCATGCAGCTGGACGGTCCACCAGCATACGCGCAGCACCCAAAAAACGCAGACATGCTGATAGATGCCGCTCAGCTGATGTCCAAGGGCGTATCGAACAATCGCATGAAGGCGATGGCCTCGGCTCACATGGTACCACCTGTTGTCATGGGCAACGATCCACGAGTGAGTCAGGTCGTCGGTCAGCAGCCCTCGTCGCTCGATCACCGGCAGGCATCGCAACATCGGCATTACTCGCAGAATTCGCTGCCGCCGCAACAGCAGCAGCAGGCTAGCAATGCACAGATGCGCTCGAATCTTATAACCGTGCCCATCCAGGACACGAGCGCGATGTCAGCACACGAGCTGCAACAGCAGCAGGCGCAACAAGGCCATCATTACTACCATCCAGCTGATAACCACGTCAATGCGAACATGACAGCCAGGTGGATAATTAATCATTTTAAGGCTGTTTGATGCGGTGCTTCACTTTTGTACATTACATATTCTCTATCTATAGTTTTCTATTGTAGAATAGAAGAGATTTATATATTTCTAAATTTTGTTGAATTTTGATATTGTACATGAGACTTATGTATACGTATTCTATAATAGTTGACAAAAAGATAAATGAAAAAAAAAAAAAAAAAAAAAAAATCAGAAACTAAATTTTGAACTACCACTATTATTCTGACAATTCTGGCTCTAAGTATATCAATTTTGAGTAAAGCTATTTTTAAATATTATGCGGGTATATTCGTCATTAATTATTAATTCATTCATTGACTTTGACCTAAAAATATGTACTCATTACATTACAGTGTTAAAGGTCCTACACTGTGATATGCATAATTTATTATAAGATAATAAGATAAGCAATAACAATACTTATCTTACAGTGAAACTTATTTGGGTCATGAATTTATTTCATTGTTACTATTATTTGGAATTATTATCGTTCAATAACTAGGTCCATATAGACAATTTCAAATAAGTATTATTAAGATAATGTTTATATTCCGTAATTATTCGTCACAAAACAATTTTACCGATTGTAAAGAAGAAAAGAATTCTAAAATACGATTTAGAAAAACATTATTGTTAAATAGTAATAAAAATAAGAAACAAAATTGACTTAGAGTCAAGCTAATTTTCTTTGAGTCTAATCTAACTTTTGTATAAATAGACAAATTTATGAATATTCAGTTATTTCGCTAAGGAAAGCGTTTTTATTTCGTTCGTGTGTAAATATTATTCATTTGAAATGTAAGATGTTCTGTGGCTAGCAATGCAATACTCTATTACAGCAATCAAGCTTATATATTGTGATGTAAACAAGCAGTCGTCGTAAGTTCTATTCATAATTTTAAGTTTTACAGACACTATTTACTAAATTTTCCAGTACCTATAGTAACAAAATTATCTTCTAAATAATACGCAATGTAACAAAAGAAAATATGTCCCAAAGTTTGAAACAAATTCGTGATCCAAATCCAAGCAAGTGATGCTCGTTCAATACGCTGTGTCGGCGAACGTCACCCACCTTTTCGCCGACCGTACTAACAACCATACACAATTATAAACTCCAGCCGAGCCTGAACGAGTGGTGTTATAAATTAATCCACAGTGACTTTTACAGACATGTGGTCCTGTCGGGCCAGCCACCGCCGCCTCCACCGCAGGTGAACTACGGCGGCTACGGGGTGAATGTGGGTCCCCCTCCTCCACCGCCACCCACGCAGACGCAACAGTACTACAGTCCTCAGCATGCGCATCCAGCGCAGCTCGCCTACGTGCAGCAAGGCCCGCCTCAGCAGCCGCCGCCATACGGCGTCGCGACAGCGCCGAGGTCCGCCTACGTCCAGGAAGCGCAGTACGCGCCCCAGCAGCAACAGCCGCCCCAGCCGCCGCCGCCCCAGCAGCAGCAGTGGAGCCAGCATCAGCAGCAATTTTACAGATGAGAGGCCCATCGTCGCGGACATTAGACGACGACAATGTGCTATCTCTTACTCGGATAAATAGGAAGTGTAAAATCCTGAAAGACCCGCGTGCGCGTGTTGATGGTATTATAGCTGAATCGTATACGCGTTTGAACGGTGTTTTGCAGTTTCGGGTTTTTGTTTTTGTGTAGAAAAACGGGCAAATCTGTTGGCGACGTCTGCGCCATAAGTACTAAAAGTTTGCGCAGTGCGTCTCAAGAGGCGTTTGACGACGTGTTAAAGGTTTTCCTCTTTAAATGCAAATGAATATACACGACTATATGAATTTAAAACTATCTAAATAGATTTGACTTTGGACATGAGTATTTTTGACAAAGTCGAAGTGAGTGAATCTTGCTTGATTGTAAATAACTATTGGTTTTTTTCTTTTATACTTGTCACGTTACTTATTTTATAAAAAATGGTATTAATTCTTTCGAAAATTCATTTTTTGATATTTGTTTACAAAAGACGTATTTTTTACGACAGCACTTGTACGTACTTGTTCCTAGAAAGTATAATTTTTATCAAATACTAGATATTGTACACTTTGGAATTTTTCAATCGTAAATAATTTTAAAGAATTGACAAAATTATTAGCGAAAATTGTGATAAATTTATTACATCGCTATAAATATATATTACATTTTTGTAATTAATGATACCATTTTTTTTAAATGTTTATTTATATAACTTCATGCATTTACATGATATTGAATTTTTTTTGAGAAATAAAAAATTGCTATTTAAAATACTGTCTTAAATTGTCTACTGTTGTAGAAGAAACTACACGATAACTTGGGATTTCTTGAAATTGTAAAACAATTTGTTCAAATGTCAGGAGTCATTTTACTCCCGACCCCACTATAATGGCCACTTTATTGATCTTAAAAGCGGAACAAATGTACCATTTTATTCCCTCAAAACAGGGAACATAGTATAGGATCTTTAGTTCTATTTTATGACATGTTTTCTTGTTTAGTTTCTTACACATTTTCTTCCGAATCTTTTGGTACAATTTCATCTTCATTTCTTTGCGAATTTCTGGTACAATTTTTTGTACGTTTTCTTGCATATTTTCTTGTACAAATTCTTGTACATATTTTTGAGGATATTTTGTCGTACATCTTGTTGATTGTTTCTACGCTAAGAAAATGTTACTTCTTGTTTTGTAGAAAATAAAGTAATCGATCACCACCATCACGGCATATCTCATGTCCCACTTTTCCAAGTCAACAAAGTCGCCATAGTTGAGTCGGGAATAAAGTTCTATATGCAACACGGGAGTAAAGTCGATTATTATATCGGGTGATTACTTAGTAAACCCACCCGCGGAAATAATTTGCGGCTTTATTCCCTCGTTGGATATAATGTACTATTTTATGTAATTTGAGTGCATCGATAAATTAACGATTTTACTTTGATGCTTGACTTATTTTACTCATTAATACTTTATTTTCGAAGTTTACTTGATTAATTAATATGATTGTAACAAATATTAAGTTAAAGCTGCCTCTACACGACGTACCGTAGGCCGCGAGCCTCGTGTCCTAGATAAAGACAGATATACGAAATCCTATAAAAAAAAGAGTCACGGCACGCGGCAGGCCGTGTAGAATCAGCTTAAACAAATTAAAGTGTGAACCATATATGTAGATTTTGTTACGTTCTTTTGATTGATTTTTAATGTAATATTATGAAACTTGATGCATTATTATTTTAATTCAAATTTCATGCACATTGAAAAAAAATTAAATACATTTTTTGTTTGCAATTTCATTCAAAATATATTTTATATTAAATAAAAGTATGATAAACACATATCTATTAAAAATAAAAAATCAAAATATTAAATACTGGTTGATTGTAGGCAACGAGCATGTTATAATTATAGTAATTATTCAAGTAAATTACAAAATTTATAGATGTCTAACAGGCTGTGACAGCCTTTAAAAATTGTATAATTAATTTATGTACCCTGTGTATGAATATACTTTTACAAGTGAGAGAACAAGAACAAAAACACTGTGTCGCTGCAAAAGGGTTTTATGGCGGACAAAGTGACGTTGTTGACATATTTTATATTTTTCATCAAAGGTGTCCAAGCCTGCTTTGTGCTTGTACAGCAATAAATAGGATTTTTTAATCTGTATTATTCTATTTCATTTATGACCCACTCTCATTCCGAAAAGTAACTCTATATTAAGTCACGAGTAATCTTTTATATTTTGACTTAAGAGAATATTCGATTCTTTTCAAAATGTTTGAGAGAATAACCACAATTTGAACGGTATTCAAATTAGTCGTATTAATTAAATTTTATTTTGTATAAATTCGGAATGCAGAAATTTTTTGTAAATTTCAAATAGTTAATAGAGTTAATTCGAATTTTGCATTAATTGGCATTATCTTACGTGATCCTTGAAAAAGTACCTCGAAAAATTATAAAAAAAGTGTTATTGAGAAACATTATTTTGCTAATGTATATTTTTTTCCATCTAAGTACCTCTTTTGGCCAGCTGCAATTATTAGGTCACTGGTGTTATGAAATCGGTAAGTTCACCGGAGCAATTTAATATTTTTGAGAAAGAGGAGAGTAAGTAGTCAACGTTAGAAAGGCATTCTTTTACTCCAATTTACAATATACTTCTATAGGTGGTCATGGATAAAAAATAAAAATTATAATTTTTGGCAAGAACAACAATTTTTATTCTGAGTATACATAAATTTTTCTTACTAAAATTATGAAAACTTGAATCATCTTCATTTTGAAAATACCTCTTAAAACTATTTATAGGTAGTTATCAAATGTTCTTTGTAATAATTAAATCATCATGATGTAGCGTTGTTTCTTATAAATTGATTGACGGAATCAAATAATCGATGTATTTAGATTCAGATACTGCAAGATGATTGCATTACCATAAAATTACGTTACTTTTTCTAATTTAAAAAATAAAATACGCAAATGTTCACAGGCATATGCTCATATATATTTTTTTACCTATACATATTCAACATTTTTTATAGTTTGTAATATACATATAATAACAATAAAGCAATATTTCAAGTCTATACATTTTCATATTCTATCGAACTTGTGTTAATATTACTTAAATATTGCATCTCACGCAGTTATTTCTATTATTAACTACGTTTTCAGATGCTAGAAAATTTTGAAAGTACTAATAGCTTAACAGCAAAAGCTTCACAGCCATTTTCTAGCAATATTTTCGTCTTTCTATTTTAATTACAATTAATTGTCAAATTTTAGAAAAAAGTAATGATATTAAGAAATATCATTGTTAATTAATATTATGAAACTATTTTTTGATATTGTTATAAAGTTATAAATAAAAATAAAACATTAAACAAATTATTTGGTTCTAAATAATCAAGGTAGTCGTTTTGTGCGTTTCGCGACTACAATATAGTAATAAAATGTATATTTGGAGCATTGAAAAACAAATTGGAAAAATAAGAAGAAAGCTAACTTCGTCATGCGAGTCAATATGATTCCTCTTTACCTATAGCTATTTAAAACTTGTTACTAGAGTCGCCAGGACTACCTTAAAACCTTATATCGAGTTAAATTCAAAAATTATAAATGCGTAAAAAATTAAAAAAGATTATCATCATTCATGCTATTTAAGTTACATTTCTGGTGTTTGCTTATTCATTGCATTAATCAAGAGCTTTGATCCAAATTTCTAAATTTATCACAATTTCGTCATAAAAAATAAAATCCCCTCCTTTTCTCGCTATGTCATCCAATATTCTATAAAAATATACACGCATGCTTCGATTCCTACATGAAATTAGAAAAAAAAAAAGAAAAATCAAATCTAAAAATAAAATTTTACAACCTGTCAAAATTGAAAAACAAAAAAATCACATACGAGACTAGCATAAGTATACTACATCAAACCTTATGTCCTTCCTCAACATCCCCGATAGAAAATTAACCAGCTACACTGCCTAAACGTTTATAAATTAGCTAGATTTCTTAAGTATAAATAAGCTACCCTGTTTTAATGGTAATGTAGCTAAAAACTCGCAAATTTTATTCAACCTTTGAAAGGCAATATTTATTGGCTATAAATTAAGTAATTTCTCTAGTAAAGAATCCGTTAAGTTTTGAAGATTTTTCTCAAGAAATTAATTTTTCAAGATACAATGGCGAATATCATATTTTTATAAGAAATAGATAGCGACAAGAAACGATCTCTGCGATACCCGAAAAGAAAAAAATTAACAGTTACATAACACATAACATTACCGCAATGAGAACACGTTCATCATTCTATAATTTTTAGGCTTTTCCATCTAATTTCAGTTATAAAAAAAATTAATTATTTAAAAATTAACATTTAGATACCATTAGTTTTAATAAAAACAAATACGATCTAGATGATGCACACTACCCGGTT
>JAPYZO010001179.1:0-30069 GCA_030522905.1 Torymus flavipes | reverse complement strand
TAATACATTTTTTTCATATACGCACACTGAAAATGGCTGAAAAAACAGTGTGCCGAGATCGATTTCGTTGGTACATGGCTTTTTTCGTGTATTGTATGTGTCATAGATCAAGAAAAACTTTGGTCCAGAGATGTAGCACAAAATTTTTTTTTTGGAGTTGGTGGTCGCTCTAACTGAATGTTATTTGTAGATTTCCTCAAATACGTAAGTAAGCCTTGAAAATATTCTTACCTGCAGACATTTCTAGCTTCGTTCCAATTTTTCATTTCATTGTGAATTTTATGCGCACCAATTCCTGGGATAAAGGTATAATTATCAGGTATTATTAGATGTGAATGTTGTATGCCGCAATTGGAATTATAAATGTTGTTTACTGGAGCGAGCAGATAAGCCAAGTGCTGGCCAAAGATGCGGCATTGATTGTTGTAACTTTTGTACTGGTTTTCCGATAAGCGCAAATAATTCATGTACAAGTGATCTTGGAACGATTTGAGAACCTAAAGTAAGACGAAATTCTTTAAATGGTCTTGATTGAGAATATTAATATATTTATTAAAGTCTTTTTATTTTTCTAAGCTATCGTATATAAATTTCATATTTTCTGTTTACCTTGAAGATTATCATGGGTTCCTTTAACACTGGTCACAAAAGATTCGTTTTTCGTTTTGACTGCAGTTGACGCTGATAGTACATTACGATACGTGTGACTTAAGTGGCCCATTATTGCACGGCGTAGCGAGGGCGATAATTCATGTCGTGCGATGGGCCACTGAAGTGATAAGTATCGTATACTATTTTATAGCACGTTTACCTAAGTCCGCTGTCACGCCGTGCTATAAACAATGGACTACTTAAGTCACAGATAGACGTGACCTAAGTGCGGACTTAGGTCACACCGTGCTATAAACAATGGCAAATAACACTCACCACAAAAACTTTTAAGGATATCATTGTCATGATTCTATGAAAAATAATACAAGTTAGAAATATCAAGACATGGCTGCTGTTCTTATTCTTCACAAATGACTTAGACATACTAAAGTATCGTATTGATCTTTTCGGAATGCCCTAATAGTAATATCTGATTAAATATTATTACAAATTTTGGAAGTTCCTGTAAAGATAAGAAACTATGAAAATATACTAGTTTTGAAGACGTTATCGTCTAAATAAGAACGAACAGTTAGATAAGTATGATGAGTACAAGCAGGTGTTTCTTGTACGCGTCTTTGTAAATGTCGAAATCAGGCTCTTCTCATATACTCTCAATTTGAAATCCAAAAAAGTGGAAAATGTATAATTATAAAAATTTTTAAATTAAATTCGGTCAATGGATTTTAAAATATTATCTCTGTCGTGTTGATAAATATATGGGTGATTTTCAGAAAACGTGCACTCTTTATGTCCTTACGCAATAAGTACTTAGGATTTTCAAATTAAATATTAAAAACAATTTTAGTTAAAAGATTTTTGACAAAAGAAGACTATTGTTTTTTAATAATACACATATAAAGTGATAATTGGATAAAAATAAAAATAATATTATATACAATAATTGGATCAAAATAAATCTCTTATAGTATATTCATACATATACCTCTTAGGTAAAAAAAGAAAACTAATCTTTAGGAAAAAATAACAAAATCTATTTACTACTGGGTTCAACTGTTGGGGTAATATGAAAGACAATGGAAGAATTAAAGGTATTTTAAACAAGTGTTGTTAACAATTACTTTTATCTATACTTAATTTATCTTTTTATAATTTTAAAATATTGTATTTAATTTAAACGATGTTCAATTACTTGTAATTTACATAAATAACAATAAAGCATCTGTAATATTGACGATAGTACATATTTACATCACAGTCTAGGTAATAAAAAAATTAAAATACAAAAAGTACTTAGTAATGGCGAATTGTCGAGGAATTTTTTTCACTTCGAAATATTGAAACGATGGTCAACTATTGAAATTAAGTCTCAAAAATTAAAAATAATCCTAGAGTTTCGGTTTGTGAATGTAACATATTAGTTAGTAAGAAAGATGGTGCATAAAAATATTTCTTTCGTCGATACCTGTATTCGTTACTGAAAAGAGTTTCAAAAAAGTGTATGGTTGCGGTACAAAAACTTCATCGCATAAAGCTTTTACTCTAGACTATACAATTATATACATCGTACTCTTCGTTAGCTTACAGAGCGACGTCTTCTCTTTTTACTGTAACAGTTCTCATAGAGTGCTGCAACAATGAGTGGAGTAAGAAATTAATATCATCAGTTCAATGTTCAGTGGCATTCGCACGTCAATTGTCAAGTGCGCACAAGTCCATTGACTTGCCAACCGCCGGTATAGTACACACAGAACTGATGACGCAATTACGCGCGTTCGACTCATGAAAAAAAAACGGCATTCTTATACATATACTGCATTCATACGCACAATTAATAGTTAACAACAAACGTAGGTATATAATATTATGTACAAAATTCTACATTTTTGTATTGGAAAAATGCATTGTGAACATATCATCACGCAGAAACGCTGTAATCTCCATAGCTTTGTGCGTGCGCATTTTTGTGTTTTAAAAATCGTCAGCCCGACGATAGTATTTGGCTTGAGTCGGCAGTCTCATTAAGTAGGCATGCAGAGCAGGGTTCTAAAAATATTTAATTAAATTTTGAATTTTGAATTAAAACTCGTTTAATTAAGAATTAAAAATCTATAATTAACCGAGTTTTAATTAAATATTAAAAATTTAATTCTTAATTAAACGAATATAAATTAAAGATTAAATTTTTAATTCTTAATTAAACGAGTTTTTATTAAAGATTAAATTTTTAATTCTCAATTAAACGGGGTAATTAATTCAAATTTTAATTAATTATTTTTAACCCTGATGCGGAGACTATCTCATTGTTCGTTAAATTCGTACTATTGTTGAACCATTCTTTGCTTTTTTTTCACAAATCCTCGGAATACGAATTGCTCGTTATACCCTGTTTGGTTCCCAACTTTATTTCATCGTTGGTGGAATTTTCGTTGGATGAGCCCTCTACGTACTTATAGAATTTCGCCATTAATGCAAAGATCATCATGTCGACGACCATCAGAGCAGCAAACAGGAAAAATTCGAATACCTGGAATTTATAAATCGATTGTTTAAAATTATTTGTGTACTAGCGTCATTCCTCATGCGCTAGCGCTCGTAAGAGATATTCTTTTTTGGAATAAAAAGTGAACTGTAAATTAGTAATTTGGAAATGATGATTAACAATGTGTAAAATTATTTATAATTATAAAATGCTTGTTTTTCTTGTAGTAGGTGATTTGTTGAGGAGAGTGAATGAATCTATCGAAGGTGACGGCTAATGACCGATCTTAATGGTAACGTTTCAATATATTATAAGAGATTCTGTTTCTCTTGTAATTAATGTTATACTAGAGGGAGAAAGTACACCTATCGGAGGTAACGACCAGCGGCCGATGCTAACGTTTTAATATTATAAAGATTTTTTAATATAATAAATAAATATACAATAAATTATAATAAAATGAACAGAATGGTATTTTTGGTAAATATATTGCGTTCAAGTTTGTTATTGAGATTCAAAAGAGAGGTGTACTACACGCATGCATATGTTATTATTTTTAAACTATGTAAATAAGATTCACAATTCAATTGAATTTGATAACTTATTAGTGCTGAAATTTCAAATCTACGTTAATTTGCTATAGTGAAGCAGTTCATGATACATGGACCAAGCGCTAATGATAATAATTGAGAATCGTCGTATATATAAATAATGGTAATAAAAAATGTTCTAAATCTTTTGCAAAGTCATTTAATGAAGAAACTAATTGCAATAACAATAGGTTATCGAATCTATCAAAGAAGCAATGATGGAAACAGCAGATAACAGATTTGTTGTGCGACATAATAAGAATACTTTGTTATTATATAAATTTGATATCCCTGATTCAGAAGCATTGCGTCTTTCAATTCAAAACTGAGTCAATAAAAAGTAGGAATATTCAAAAGCTCTTACCTGTCGTTTAAAGAAATGCAATTCTGCAATGATAACAACGATAAGATTTCCAATGGCAACGGTCATCAACCAACTGGCCTGCAGCAGAGACTTCATAGTAGTTGGCGCCTGTGTGAAGGCAAACTCCAGACCCGTGATCGAGAACATAATTTCACCCATGGTGATCACAATGTACTGGGGGAACAGCCAGAACATGTGAACAGAGTTGGGCTCAGCCACTACCACCCGGCGCAGAAGTTTCGTATCGGCGGACATATAGCCGACGATTGTGTAAACGCCGCCATACCGCATGAACATATCATTTTCGATGATCTGGCCGTCCATAGTAACCTTGTACGGATTGTGATTGACCTCGGTGGAATTGGTAAAAGCGAGCTCTTTCGTCACATTGAGTTGGTAGTGATCATGGTTAGAGTCGAGTTTGATGTATATCAGAGATGATGAACTATCCTCACGGTATACTAGGGCGCGCACAATCGGGTCGCCTGTTTCTGACTTATCCACCTTGTCTGTCATGGGCTCACTGATGCCATTCTTCGTCATAGCAAAGCTAATTGCTTTATTTTCGCTGACCAAGAGTGTTCCCGAAACTGTAATAGACATGTTGATAAATTGGTGTATCTTAAAAAGTTGAGCTTTCATTTTATATCTTAAATATTATCAATTCCAGAAAAGATTTAAACAACCATAAATACATATCGATTTATTAAAGTTTAAGAACGTTTGGCAACATTTTAGTCAGGAAATTCAAATTCTAAATTTTTCATCTTACTTTGGAGCAAGATATTACTCACATATTTTTGTAGAGGGCGACGTGTATGGACAATCTCTGTATTCTGCTCTGTAGTGCATGGATACCGATCCTTTGGCAGGAATACTCAAGTTTTGGTACAAATCTAAGCTACTAAGTGGAAGCAACTGATCGTCGATGGTGAACGTAGCATTGCATGGTACTGTATTAAAGACTCTGAGTTGTGCTAGACCCTCCGATGGTTGTACAGCATAAGTCGGCTAAAAATGAATAGAATTGTATTTTTATAGATCCAACTGCCGTTGTACAAAATCATCTTAAAGTAGAAATAAAAATCCATTTACAAAATTATTTTATAACAATTCATAAACAATTATTCACAGTATTATAATATGATGTCCAATGGAACATGAAGAAAACAGGTCAAGATTAGTTTATACTCTTATTTTTAGGACTGTTTTGTAAGTCAAGATCACCATTGAGTGACAATTTTATTCGCCTGTCTCGCTCTTGATAGTCATGCCAATTCGCGCATTCTTATCAGTGCGTGTTAGCTTATCTTACAAGACTCTGATCTAGTTCTTCCGATTGCATGTCAGCAATTTAGTAATTACAAACGTGCTTTATCACCGTCAAATGAACCGATAATTCAAAGTCATTGTTAATCCCGAATCAATTCTAAAAAAAACTTAAAATACTCACTTCGAGCTTGAACTCAACGAGACCGGAGATAACGAACGACAGGGCTGCGAGAAGTCCACCGACTGTAAGCTTCCTCAGCGGCGTGTTGATGAACAGGAAGCGCTCTATGAGTGGATAGATAACCCACTGGAAGATCGGGATGAACATGACGATGAAGAGAGGATTGACCACCTGGAATTGATCGGGCTTGATGAGGTAGCCAAAGACTTCGCCGTCCATGCGCGTCGCCTGGAAAGTCCATCGCGAGCCCTGTTGGTCGAACAGCGCCCAAAAGATCGGCAGGGGGATGAAGAGTTTGAGCACCTTCACCGTCGACTTGATATCCTCGATCACGTTACGCTCGTACTTGTCGTCGGCGTAGTCGAGCCAGTGCTCGCGAGTCTCCTTCGATTTGATCTTGCGACCTACTGCGTACTGTGAAAAATAAGTTAAGAAGTTAAGAGTTATTGTATTACTGTAAGTGGTAAAGTTTTTTTTTATACGGTATGTATAATCTTGAAAGATAGTGCATAACGAACAATTAAAAAGAAAATTAATTTAAGTTTTGTTTTTCAAACTGTTTTTTTTACCACGTAATATACAAATGACTAGTTATTTTAAGTGAAAGGATATGATATCATATCCGAAATACATGCAAGTCGATTATCAAATTGTGATAAGAACAAAAGATAAGTACTTGCGGCATATTTAATATACTTTTATGAAATCCATTAACCTATGAATTCTATCGGTATAACTTATATTAATTTTTTTTTAACGTTTCATGTTTTATACCTTTTATAAATTTAGTTGAAAAAATAATCGCTTATAGTATTTTATTTATTTTATAACAGTAGTAGGTGTTATAAAAGCGTGGTCATTATGATTTTTAATCTTTTTTAACGCTTATTTATTGACGGTAACTAAAATGAAATAACTTTAAAAAAAAGATCATTTTTATTATAGCAGTGAAAGTTTTAAAGAAATGCATCGGAACCGGTTATTTTTTTTTTTGGTAAAAATTTATGAAAATTGCAAAGAGAATATTTCACCAGAGATATACCATATTGCAATACTAAACCTTGCCAGTAATTGATTATTTTGTATTCCAAAAGTGTACGATTACGCGATCTTGTTTTACGAATGTAGGCTTATGTAACTGTCTGAGCTTTAAAAATTTATGTAAGTGAAGTAAGATCTCTTTTTATTAATATTAAATAGGCGAATGCTTTTAACTTCCTAGAATTAGCAACCAATGCAGTTTTGCTTCATGAGCAATGTGGATTTTCCAGTACTTCAAAGATTTGCTTTAGCTCTATAGATGCACAAATTTTTATGCGCATAATTTATTTTCGAGATTAACATATTCTCAATGGGAAATGTCTGCGCATTAAATTGCCATATTGCGTTTTTGACGAATATACACATAGCTGTCGTATAATTGTCGCAGAGTGAATATAGCTCTTTTTATTATGTATATCGTAAAACGTGCTTAGTAATAAATGTGATAACTTACGCAGACGCATTTTGCGACGTTGAAAACGACGTTGCCTTCTGGCTCTTTCACCTTGTACATTCTTTTACCCGAAAAGAATATTACTGTAAACAGAAAATTATGTGTAAATTATTTAAAATCACTTATAATAGCAATTTAAATACATGACAATAGTTCAACCGGTTATTATAAAATGTCATTGTGATCAATAGTAATTGGAAAAATTTAAGCTTTCCAACCATTATCTAAAGATAAATTTTTCCTTGAGTAATTTTCCAATCATTATCTATGCAATGAATACTCGTCTTTTCCAAGTCAATGTTCTAGTTCCTTTTATTTTCCTCCACGAGTCATTGTACTTATTTATTTAGATACTTAAGTGACATATACTCACTACAAAACATATTTTTTTATATTCAAATTAAAAATGTGCGAATAAAAAAACCTTCTGAATAAAGAGTCTAATTAAATGCAATTTACTATAATATTTCCATCGACTTGAATATAAACAATATACTCTGTAAGCCAATAGAATTTTTTTTCAATAAATTTTTTTTACTTTAGTTTTAAAAATTCCATTCTTTAAACAAACTACGTTCAATTAAAATTAAATGACCCATAAAAAAATTAATGCTTTTTTCAACAAGATCATAACCGTAATATTCTTAAATAAAAATAAGATAATATAACACCAAAATCCTTACCTACGGACACGATCATGAGGATAGAAGGTACAAGGAAGGCGAGTGGATAGCAGGTGTTTTGTCCATAGCACGTGATGTCCTTGCGCAGGATTGGCGTGATGAAGGTGGAGATCAGAGAACCCGAGTTAATGGAGAAGTAGAACAGGGAGAAGAAGGTGGATAGATAGATTTCCTGCTGGGGTAGCTTGAACTGGTCGCCACCGAACGCTGCGACGCACGGTTTGATGCCACCTGTGCCCACGGCTATGAGGACCAAGCCGATGATCGAGACAACCCTGTGGATTAATTTGTCTGGGTTACTTCGTTGATTGGAGGTATAGGTGTTTAATTTAAAAAAATTGTTTTATGTTGAGATGAATTCACCTGAATTTTCGATTTGTGATCAGTGAGACCTGTACCAACATTTGTAAAATTAAAAGGTACAAAATAACCGGAAGAATGTGTAAGGGATGGATTGTTAGAAATTAAAGTCTGACTATGCTTGGCCTCCGCTACTTTAATTATTCAATAACTGGTATCGAGTTCAGTTAGCTATGTTTATTCAATTTCTATTTTAATTTCTTGTTTATTTATAATTAATTAAAATGATGGTACAGGTTTTACCAGTTGCGCGTACAATAACAAAATGATTTACACATCGAATGTTATTGTGCTATTCTACGATCGAAATTATTATTAATTTCAATTATAAAATTAAAAATTTCTAATTCATTGAATGATATTAATATTCACTTCGAACATTTCCTCGTAAACAAAAAATTTGTTAAAGAAATAATTGCCAATAACTCAAAAAAGTAACTTCCTAGTATTTGCTATCTCACAGATAAAACTTTGTAGTTTGACGTTTAAACTTTTTATTTTATCCAATTTATCTTTACGATTTTTCAAGTGATTTTGAAACTTTTTAAAACATTTTTTGTAACACATGTTTTACATAAATTTATCTGGGATACTAGAATGAGATTTTTGCAGTATACCGTCATTTAAAAAATTATTCCAAGTATCCGGTAAAAAAAAAAAAGAACGCATTAGACTGTACTTATCAATTCCTACATTATTACTGATAACTTTTCTTCGCGTCAATACTCGCCTTTATCACTTAGATATTATTATATTAGTGGGCACTTGATGTCATGCAGAAAAAATGGTTGCTATTTTCATATTTAAATGTATCATAAAACAGAATTTTTAATAAAAATATTAAAAAAAAAAAATACATTTATCAAGCATGAAAAACATCCAACTACTGTCAACGTTCGTTCAACTCCCCTCATCCGTAGGGCCATTATTCCAATACCTCTCATTAGTCATTCATCGTTTTTCTCATCATCATCATCGCCATCATATCCGACCTTTCACTTTATCACCAAACAAACGGCGATCGACGCGGTTCAACATAATCGCGAGCGCGTACTGTAGGTGAGCAGCGAAAGAGAACATCACACGCACGAGAGGAGAAATCATCGGGTCGCGTGAGCTGCGCGTGGCGGCCTTGGGACGACGACACCGCGAACTGTCGAGCGCGCGAAAGTGGGACAATCGGTGCCGGTGCTCCGTGCGAGGGCATACAGGACTCAGAGTCGACTCGGCCTCTAGAGTGTGTATCGGTATTTTTGCTATTGTCACGTGCAGACGTCGTTGCCGATCGACGTGGAAAGCTATACGAGTGCACATTTGGATGCAGGAAAACATTTTTATGATGAGGTTTATATGTATGTTCAAATTGTTGAAAAATTGAATATAAAGTTTAACGAATTAGTCGAATGTGTTTATAGAATTTTAGAGAATTTAGTTTAGAGAATTTCGGGTTATTAGCGAGTTGAAACATGAATATTACCACTTTATATTTAAGTATTTCACGCAATACTAGTCGTGTAGAATTCGATACTCGTATGTAATATGTCAATGCCGGCGAAAATGCAGGTGTTACGGTAGGAAACACGAGAAAAATTTGTCTTACACAATCGGCGGTGGTAAAGCTATTTAGCTTAACAGTTACTTTCGAACAATGTAACCTTAAACGCGTTTTTTTTCCTATTATTGGAAAACGCGAATAACCAGTACATTATTATTTCATAACCACTCGTTCAAAAATAACTTTCAATGGCACGTAAATAAAAATTTCCAGGTAATTAAATAATAAAAAGAACGAATTACTGCAGACAATAAACCAAATTAACCAGGGTTATAACTATGTCCGTAATAATTCAATTATCCTTGTTACGAAATCACGGCGCCCGCGAACAAAAACAGGTTCTGTTCCTGCGTCGAGTATAGCATTGACACCGATCGCCTAATGCTTATATCTAAATTCAAAACACTGGGCTTCTCTAATTTAAAAAAAAGAGAAATCATGAAGAGCATAAAATCCACTAGATTTCAGCTGTGCCTTTTGTCTGCAAGTGCAAAAATGTGTAACAACAAGGTGATAATATCTTGTTTTGTGTGTAATATATTATTTATTAGAGTGATGTTGATTATTATCGGAACAATAATTGTTCACTCCAAAAAAGAATTTTCGCTAACAAGTTTTAAATAACATGAATTCCATTAAAACAATTAATCGGTAAAAATTTATGTCGTTAAGATAATAATAATTTCCATAGAGCAAATAATTATTTTGTTATGTTGATACCAAACGTTTTGAATTAACAAAATATTATATACATTCTTGAATAAAACACATCCTTACTTTCATTCAATAATTTTGTTGATACTAGGATGTTTCTCATCTAGTTCTTAAGTAGAGAAAAACCGCAGAAACAACTCGCTTCGAGAAAACAATGCACTTGAACAAAGCTCACCACAAAAGTACCAGATAATCTCTCACCTGACAGGCAGATGGAACGTGGGCACGGAGCTGCCGGCCAGAAGTAGCTGACCGACCGCGTAGACGAGGCTCAGGTAGAGTATCGTGCGGTACTTGTTCAGCCACGAGTCGGCCAGCATCGCGCCCAGGAGTGGGAAGAAGTAAGCGAACATCGTGAAGGTGTGGTACATGACCGTCGCCGTATTCTTGTTGTACAACAGGACGTCGACGAAGTATAGCGAGAGGGCAGCTGTGGATTGAGATTTTCGTTTATTATAGGCAGTTGGGAGGAGCTTAGTTTTATAGTTTTACATTATAGTTTTCTCTGGATGTAAAAAGTATGTATATGATTTTCAGAAAACGTGAACTTTTGAAAAGTGATAAGTATCTCTTCTTTTAATCGTACTATACAAATATTTATATGCGTAAAGATTCATAAAGACTCATAAAGATTCTTTGTGTAGTATAAGGCTTAAGTAATAAGATTTATTTAAACTTTGGAAAAATATGAACTACCAAGTTTCAGATAGACTTATGACTTTGATGAAAAGTGATAAGTATAATCTCTTTTTTAATCGTACTATATACAAATATTTATATGCGTAAAGATTCATAAAGACTCATAAAGATTCTTTGTGTAGGTATAAAGGCTTAAGTAATAAGATCTATTTAAACTTTGGCTCTATAAAATGATGTCATTCATTACAATGTTAACAACCATTGAATAGCTTTTTTTTATTGCTTGCGATTACCAAAATTTAAATAACAGTTTTTTATTTTTACTTTATTAATCTATTCGATCATCTCTTTTACATAAATATAAAACAGGTCGTCAGCTCTTGTTTTCCAAGAAAAATAATACGGAGAAATTTATTTCTTTTTGAGCCTAAAAGTATATTAATCTTTACCAAAAATTTTTTAAAATAGATTCTAGAAAAACTGTGTATGTATAGTTGAGATAGAATAAATACTGAATTCTTTTTCATACCTATAAAATTTTTTTTAAACATTTCAAAATTAAAATTATGAAATTTAAACAATTTAATAGATGAATTTAATAAAAAATAAGCTATTGAATTATATTTTATGTGGAAAAATGGGCAAAAAGTAGTCACCGATAATTGGCCAGTAACAAGCTATCAAAGGTAATAACAAATATTCCACAAAAAGGCGATTAAATTAGAAGAAAAGAGCTTTAATTTGAGGTATGAATCGTTAAAATCAGTTAATTTGGCGCAAAGTTACGTGCATTTTAAAATCGCTAAAACTGACTAAAAATGATTGAATTACGTGGATTCGGGAAAAATCGCTCATTTTTTATAATTTTTAGCGATTTTCAAATGCACGTAACTTTATGCCGAATTGACCAATTTTAACGATTCACATCTATTGGTTGCTATTGGTTAATATCAGTTACTACTTTTTACCCATTTTTCAGTATTTTTTAAAACCGTGTCACGAGACCATTTTCGACTGTTCGAAAATTTTCTCGTATACTATATGACCCACAGAACGAGAAAAAATTGTATCACAAATGTGTCTCAAAATTTTTTTAATTTTTTTTTTGGAACCATTTTTTTGTCGAAAATACTGAGAATTGCCCATATACCTCATATCTGTTCAAAAGTTTCACAAAAATATATCTGAAACCATATAAATCTATAGAAAGTTATATGTGCGTGTGTTGATTCTGGTGCTGTTCAAATTTATAATTAAAGCTAAAAGTGATCATAACTTTTACGATCACGAGTAATTGTTGCAACTTGCAGTTTTAGTTTATATTACGGTACTATAAGGGAAACGCGACATGCGACAATAGCTTTTATAGTTTTGTTTGCACAAGTATATTTGATAAGCATTTAGTAGCAGTTATAATAGGACAAGAGACAGTACACTAGCTTACTGCAAATATTAATATTATGTATAGTATAATGTTTAAAAAAAATAGAATTAACAAAGTACTGCAGAAAATAATTACAGAATAATTTTCTCAAGTAACTTTGACCTTGAGCAATTTTTTACACCAATCTACGCTGCACCTTTTTGTAAATGAAAAATTCTTGTGCGTAATAAAACAATAATTGTTATCACATTTTTAAAATGATTCATTAATTGGCCTTATAAAAATTATATTCATAAGTAAACATCTTCAAGTATAATCTCACTTAAAACGATAAGTAATTATTTTTAACGTATACAGGAAATAAAAAAATTAAAACAAGAAGATTAAAAAAAAAAATTAGACTTACCGAACGTGCAAGAGCGACAATAATTACAAAATTATTTTTAAATTCTTAAGCAATGTCAACAAATAATTCATATGCATTTCCGCTCGGGAATCGTGACACAGAACTTGCATACCAAGAAAAAAAATCATGAATCACAGATTACATCAACGAGCGACTTACTTCGCATGCCATAGTAGGAGAACCTCTCGCAGAACTCATTCAGGATGATGAAGAAGACCGACTTGGGATACTTCATTTTCTGAAACGAAAGGCATTCATTTGTATTAATATTTTTTACTGCTCGAGTAAATTAGCGCGGCTATCTATAAAACGTCGTGGCGCGGTAATTTGCGCGAGCCGCCGCGGGATTGTAAAACGCAACGAGTTCGCGCGTAAAAATACGTAAGTATAATGGTATTGTAAAGTCGGCGAATGATAGCGACGACAATTTCGGTCGAGCTTCAATTTCTAAACGTACGACAAGAGTTATGTTTTTGTTTTCAGAAATATATTAAGCGGCTTTGAATACCTATTTTATAGTAATTTAATTAGAAATCAATCTTCATTTTTAAAGAAAACATATATACTCATTCATCTCAGGGATTATTTGCCGACACTAAACGTGAGTATATAGAAGCACGAAAAACATTGCAACGCCAAGTTCAAACAATCTCCCGTTACATCACAATAGAGTCATGCCGGCGAATCATCTCAAACTCGCATTCCGCGCGGAGCACAGGTAGTTAACTGTGTTATTATCTGGCGAGAAATGCAAACAATTTGTCGATCCACTCGCAGCTGCAGGCAATAATTTCGTCATCCTCCCGCCGGTCGTTGTACGCGCAATATATAGTTTCGATTCCAGTAAAAAAGTGCATTGCTTGGTGCGATAAGACGGAATAAGCGCTGGCATTGATAACGGGTTTTTAAACTTGCATAATTAATTGAGCTTGTGGCGCACCAGACAGTTTGTTTTTGTGATTGTATAAACGTGGTATTGAAGTTAAAAGCGGTATCGTTTAGTAATGTTGTTTGGGTTCTTTATATTTATACTTAGTTTGATGTTGTGATTAGTTTGCTAATAATAACAGAAAAATTCTAGAAAGTCGGATAGTAAAGTTTATATCGAGCTTACTGAAAGTCGCACAGTATAACTGTGACTAAAATAATGAACTTAACTAACGGCATAAAAAGATATTTCTATAAAAATTTGCATTTCTTCTGAAATGCAGCATTTTGTTTTGAGTTTTTGTAAGTTAGATGATTTTGTGTCAAAAGGAATTTTCTAGTAAATTGTAGGGATAAATGTAGAAGACAATTACTTTAAAAAATTTAAGTAAAAATTGGAGTTGAAAAATATTTACTGTTGCAATTCATGTATACGTTTACTTAAAAGTTAATTTATTTATCAATTGAAATAGAACTAAAAAAATCTTATATTTAAGACAGTTTAAGAACTATAACTATTCTGACATTTAATTATTTTAATTATTACATTATTATTTAAACTCATATTTATATTTGTTTTTCAACCATACTTGATATAGTATCTATTTTATTAAGAGTTAAGATATTACAAAAAAAAAAGAATAAATATGGAAATTTTACACTAATTTACTTTAGAAATCACGAAAAAGTCTTTCTAGGTACTTTTGTCCTGAAAGATCAAAGAACAACATTCTAAATACACAGCACTTTATATGGCCTAAAAGATCCTGTAACGAAATCCGTAGTTTGGAAGTGAAATACACTCTTGGTCAGTACAGTATTAATGACAAACAATCTACCTACTTAAAATATGTTGAATTTTTTCAATATTCATTATAACTCTTTTCTCGGTTATTCAGTAAACTTTTTAGTTTCGTTTCCTCTGGAGTTTCATTCCCTATTTACCATTTGTCGCATTTTGAAACTAGAGTTTCAATGTAATCGGTCCATTAACCTATATACCAACACTCAATCGGTGCATCTCCACATTATATATATACGTCGTTAGAGAGCTACGGTACATAACTCAGTCGTCGAAAGTCTCGGTCTCTCAACTCGGTATGTTTATTTACCCAAACAGAATAGTATCGGAATCCCATCCGTGGGGCGATTAACCTTTGTCCCTAATTATTCTAAATCTTCACACGCTTATCTCTCTGTAAATTCATTGTGCAACAATGCATACGTCGTCGCAATATACGTCGTCAGTTTATAAAAAATCTCGCTCACACTTGAATAAAAAAAAATCAATCGGATGCCTTCTTCTCCCCTCATTACAATCAACGATTTTTATCGCTTCCCACAATCATTGTGCAAACGGGGTACTCTACATTTCAGGGATCCACAGCTTCACCTCCTTTCCTTATCGTTTCCCGCACCGATCGATCATCAGGGTAAATTTCATCGCCGCTCCGAACACGCATAATATACAGGGAAATTTAATCGCCGTATTTCGTACAAGTATACACCCGGGCTCGCGTTATTATCGCGGCCCCCTTACCGATAACGTACGCGCTTGTTTTTATTAACTGGTATATATTGTAACAATATCTCTCCGATTGCGATACCGTCTTTAATTAGTATAGGTGCACCCAGCCTACCTTTGGACAACGATAAGTAAACACACGCGCGGTAGCAAGTGATTCTTCCTCTCCCGTGGTCTTATCATTCGAAGGAATTTGAAAAAGATGGGCACAGCGCCGATACGATCGACTGGCGCGTCGTTAATACGTCTTTATCTTACCGATCGTGTCTAACGTGAACAAAATCGGTAGCGCACGTTACGTATGATTACTTAAATTACCGTCACCAAAGATGCATAGCACCTATTATTAATCACGCAGTACACTGTCTCCGTTCGCGTATGTCTACATAATATAATAAGCAACCGATCGCTACGAGATCTCTCTCTCTCCCTGTCTCTCTCTCTCTCTCTCTCTCAGCGCGACTAAGTATACAAGCATATGAGCAGAGAGAGCCGGCCTCATTGGCACTGGCTTACGCACGCGCCGCCGATCGTCGTTGACACTCACCTTCCCGTCCTCGTCGACAATAGCCATCGTGCCTTCTATCTCACCTCCCAATCTCCAAATGAATAAAAAAGAAGTACCAAACTACTGTATATAAACACACAAACACAAACACACGCGCGGGAAAGAGCTGCTGCGTGCGCTTGCAGTCACCGGCGAACCTCACGTATATTACATGCGACAATGAAAAAAAAAATAATAACAACGACGACCGTCCTGTAATCCGCGTGCGCCGCCGACTACAGCCCGTGTACTACTGAGTGCCGCAGCGTAGCGAGCAGCAAGGTGCACGCGGCCGCGCGAGAGAGCGCGTTTGCGTGTATATCTATATAAGACGGTGAGTGGGAGAGAGCAAAGAGCGTTAGAGGAGCGAGTATAATGCGTTTGGAGACTCGCGGCTGTAAGAGCGAGCGTTAAAAAGACAGAGGCGTTCACCCGGAGAAAGCGCCCGTGAATATATAGAGAGGTAGAGAGAAAAAGGGTCGATGAGGAATGCGCTGTGTGAATTTGGCCTTGAGGTCTTTCGCGAGGTGGAGGTGGCAAGCTGCGTGCGTTTGGAAATTTGCGGCGCACAGGTATGACTGTAGTACGATGGTAGTAGCATGTAATACTATTGTTTAGAGAAATGAAGGTATATTTCCAATATAAAAATTGATGCTTTATGAATGAAGTATATTGTTTTACGTAACGAAGGTTGCGTATATAGCGTGTTCTTTTTTGTTTTTTATTTCTATTTCGGTTTTATGTTCGTAAATACGGATAGGGATTCTCAAGTGAACCCGTAATTTAATAATATCGAAGCATAATTTACTTTTTCTAACGCCGGGGTACTATCCCGGCTCAAAATCGCAAATGTGATATTGTATACCCTATACCTTCGACTCGGGTGGCAATTTACACGTGCTCTGGACTGTCCAACTCTTTACCTCCCTAGTTTCGTAATATAAAATTTTGAACCACTGGGCGTAACATGACAGTTTCGATGCCTGTTTAGCGGGCGCAAAGTACACGTTTTCCGTCCTAGGACGGAAAGCGAGTACTTTGCGTCCTCGGGCGAGAATCGGTTACTTTGCAAAAGAGGATACTGCTAAAGAGGCATAACAATCAAATTTCAAATTAGTACCTTTCGATACCAGTGTGAGAAGCGGGCGACTCACCCACGGTCATGGGTTGTCGGCCTCGCTTCGCTCGGGCGACAAAAACACCCGTGCAACGATCACCCGCTTCGTCGACCATATGAATCGAACTTTATTTTTTTTAACGAAGTGAGCGAAACTTGGAGAACAATGAGTTTGTACTTGAAGAGTGTGAAGTTTGTAGTCCGAGCAGAGCGAGGGCGTCAATCACACGAGTCAAGATAAGGAGATGACAAGCAGAGCACGAGAGGTGGCAATATATGATGGAGTATGCTCACCGAGTTTTGCGCTCATTCCACCGCGTGATTGAATTACCAGGTTTCCTGTGCTTCATTACAACATAAAAATTCATATAAAAACTTGAAATGAAATTTGATTTTTTCATTGAGTGAAAATTGTCGATTTCTTACTATACGTTTTCCATTCATGTACTTTCACTTATTCAGAATTATATAAATTCACGTCAGCATTTTGATAGAGCTCTTCTGGAAGAATGAGGTCAAAGATTTCTCGCGAGTCTTTTTCATTATACTGCATAAAGAATGCTTTTCTGTCACTCTGTTACTGATGAGCGATGACCCTTTATGAGTATAATCTTCATTTGGTTTACAGTCTCTGTGTTATAAAGTAGGGGAAAGTTTCTCAGTACCAACCAATCCCTGTAAATATGGGCCATTACTCTCATTTCTGAAGAAATCGAAACACTGCGATCAATTGCAGATTATAATTTTATCGAACATATTTTGAATTCGAAAAATTAGCAAAGCTACGTAAAAATTAATAATCGGCGCAACAATCACAATATTGAAAGTTATTTTTAATACTTTGACTTGTTTTCTAGAGTTTCGTTAATATTTTATAAAGTTTCGACATGTTATTTAAACCTTAAAAAGGAAGAAAAAGTCTCATTGTCACTGAAGTAATAAAACCTCTCGGTTTAGTATGACCTAAAACAAAATAATGTCTCTTCTCCTCAATATTATAACCACACGATTGTTGCCCAGGAGTGGCCATATATTTTACATAGAGAGTGCACAATATTATTTTTCTTTTAATTTATTTTACAACGAATGAACTAAATCCAAGTTTCATTCTGAAATTACCACTCATCATAAATAAGTACTGCAATTAAAATAATTTTACAAAATTTTATTTTTTGTTCATAATAATACTCAAAAAGACTAATGATCTCTGACACGTTCATTATTGTCTTATATTCGCATTAAACTAAAAATACGGTAGCAAAAATTAGTTGCAATGGTTACTAACTACCACCCTCGCTCGACTACCTATATGTTACGTCCAACTTTGTCAGGCTTTCCATCACGCGCGGTATATTACTCGCTTTCTTTCGGTAATAGATTGTTAAGCGGGGTGAGAGGTTAAAATTATACGGGAAGATAATTTTCCGTCGCGAGGAACTTATAAAAAAAAACGGCCAAGCTGTTTACAGACTAAACTTTGATTCTACCATCGAATAAGATTCATTTAAAAATAAACTTTATTTTCAAACATTATAGTAAAAAATTTGAAAACAGACGTGCAGACGCGACAGATTAAACAATGATTATGGAAAAATTAAGGAAACATGCTTGAAAAAAAACGTGGTGATAGTCGCGTTGAAATATCATCAAAACGAGAGATAAGCATACATTGTATATGGAATTTCAACTACGAAAAATTTCTTTAATTGATTAAAGTATAATGAAAAGACAAATTACAGGGAAGTTTATCATACATATAGAGTTATCTCTCACTTTTATTCACATTCTTTTCAACGCAAAAAGTTTAAGCAAATATTCTGTCATCGTGAGACTGCACGATTTCTTTTAATACGTGCGCGTATGCGAGTCTGAAATGGACTTTAATTGTTCTTATTGAACAATTGACAATTGTCTGCAAAAAAATTTCCAAAATATAATAACGTTTTTTACAGTTACTTTTTTAAAACTCCAAAAACTTATAATTAAACTATAATACGTGTACAAAGTTTTTAACAAAATTTCAAACTTATAATCAACGCAATATTTTTGTTAGAATTTTCAATTCTATTCTCAATACTTCTCAACTATTTATAATAAAAAATTTTCCATTTCGACTATAATATTCCCTATGATTTATGTACCAATAAAAATTCTTCCGTGCACAATATTTCCACGTATCTCAAATACAGTTTATCTCTATGCTTTTATGCGTTCTTTTCATCACGAAAACTCGCTTCCTACAAACCAAGACTCATATTCATCGCCACCTCGCACCGTTAATTCGAACGATCTGTCATCCTCAATCAGTGTCATCGAAATAGCCATCAAACACATCACGTCTAAAGAAACTTGCACACAGAGAAACTCCCCCATCTTCAGATCATCTACAAACTCCTCATTCTTCGAGGCCCATTAATTCTCATGATTTTCTCGCTCGCGTGCGCACTTCTGCTCCCACGACCCCAGTAGCACCGTCGATACACGAAGAGATAACAACGCACGCCGTTACGTAATCGCCGTCAAGGCCAACGAATAGAAAAAAAAATCTGCATCGTACCGGTGTCGATGTCGAGAAGGTGATCTTTCGTGATCCTTCGCGGGAGTAAAAACCTTCGCGAGGACAGTGCTGTTTACGTAAGCAGTTGTATTATATATGTATGTATAATATACCTATATACACAATGATCACTCAATTACTTGACTCGGTATAGTAACTCAGCTTCTCATGCGAGGAACGCCGCCGCCAATTGCTTCCCGTTGACGCGGCGCCGGCAATTAACGGCGCGCATCTTCGTTCGTTACATACAGTTAAATGGCTTTTCCGGGAACATCGGCAGCGTTGTTGCTCCACTTTTGCAAAATAGGATTGGACTGTGAGAAGTCGCTGAAATTCGAGACGTTGAATTTGTTTATTCGTTTTTATTTTCGTTGATCGAAGGTTGGACGACAGTTTGTATAACTATTTCATATAATCGACTTTTTGCTTCCTCACAGAGGAAGCTTTGTAATGGTAAAAAAAAATATTGAAACAAAAAATGTTTAAAAACATGTTTTAAGACTTTTGGCACAAAAATACGGTGTGTGTGTGTGTGCCGGCTGTAACTTTTGAACAAATTGACTGATTTTTATCGGACAAAGCTTATTACCTTCGTTTCGAAGGAGAATAGAGATATCATAACTTATTTTTTCATTTTATCGTTTTTCTTTTGTTTTATAACCAAAAAAAGATTTTGAATTAATCGTTTTTTTCGTTTTTAAATATATTACAGTAAGTATTACTTAATATAAGCAATTTTTTTAAAGGTCGTTAAATTACCTACAATTTCTTTTTTTTTAAGTTGAATTATATTTAGTCTGTCATTTGTTATTAAAGAAAATATGAATAAACCTTCTTTAATTATTTTCTAAAAAATTTTTGATCTATTGACTTGAAATTTTAACCACTTATTAAACTTGTTGGAGGCAATATTGGGTTAAAATTTCAAGTAATTATTTTCATTTTTTTCCAAGAAAAAAAATATTTTCGAAAAAAAGCTCATTTTTTTCCAGACGATGACTGGAGTAAAAATCAACCAATCGTCTGAAATTTGGCACAGATATAACTATTTTATTTTAACCACTTATTATACTTGGTGGAGGCAATATTGGATTAAAATTTCAAGTGATTATCTTTTATTAGCCATAGATATTAATATCTTTGTTTGAATAAAAAAGAAAAAAAAAATTATTAAAATTCATTACCAATTATTTTGTAAAAAAAATTATTTTTGGAATTTCAATTTATTAAAAGAAATCGATAAATCAGTTTGAGGAAGCTAAGTGCCAATGAATTGGCAGCGGTTTTTTAATGGTATCTATATTTTGGGAACTTTTCATTTCTTCCCTCTATTTTTTCCCTCTTTCTTTTCCAGGTCAGTAATAATAATATATAATAATAATAATAATTGTAATATATAATCAGTAATAATGTATTAGTTGATCATTATCCCGTACACTTATCTTCGATAAAAGGAAAGTGTAAGCAATGAATTTGTCAATCGATTATAAGTATTTCGTTATCCGAATGAAATATAAGTATATTTTTATCTGAAGTAATATAGACATTTTAGGGATTTACCTAGATTAATTCAATGATTGATACACTTATCGAAAAAATGTCAAAGAAATAGTACGCTTACGATATTAAACGAGCTATCAATCTATACAATTAAATTAACAAAGTCTCAAAATATTTTATAAATTGCCACTTAGTTGAAATTTAAAATAATTTTGTCTTTACAATTATTAATTTTCATTAGTCAATATTAACATTCTTTTTAAAAACTCAGAATCTAGAATTAACTTACTGAAAAATTCCAATAAGATTACTACAGATAATACAATCTATTTAAAAGTGGCTATAATGAAAGGTACGCTTCCTTGAAACGAATCACAGTTGATATTATTTATATGTATTTAATTTTACTGAGAATAATCTACATTAGCCTATAATCTGTAATAATAAAAAGTATTCGAGATTTTTTTCAGATAGCAGTGTATTGTCTCATAATTAATCAATCAATATTTACTACATAAATGTCAAACATGAATGGATTCATTTTGATAAACTAATTTTTTAACGATACAAAATACAACAACTATATTAAACTAAAATACGATTTTCTTGGAAACAAGTTAATACGACAAATACTAGAATAAATTTAAACAGAACCAAATGGCCCGTAGGAAAAAAATCGATAGGAAATTTCTGGAGACATTTTCACAAGAAATTCTGTAAAAGTACTTGTAAAAGATATCTACAAAGTTTTTGTCCATATGAAAATTCTCCAGAAATTTTGACAGAAAATATTTCATATTTGAACAAAAAAAAATTTACTTAATTATATTTTATTATTAAACATTAAAAAGTTGAAGCAGGTGATGACTAAAACGCATAATATTGGTGTTATCATATATATATGACTAATAGTAGGTAATATGATTCATTATAGGTATGTCAAAAGACAGATTTCAATTATGCATTCGATTAAAATGTGCATTATTATTAAAATAAACTCTAATTGATCCAGAATTAAAAGACTCGTTCTGTGACGCTATCTGTGATTTATTATATACATACAGGTATTGATTCCAAACTGCCAATATATTAACACTTAATGATAAACGTTCGGGACAATATAGCCATTGTTGTTCTTCAGAATTATCTGACTTTCAGAGTTCAGTAGCCGAGTGCTTTCTTGATTTGTATCAATTTGCAATATATTAGTAGTCCGAGGATGGATAATAATACAGTAGAGGCTCCCGGAAAAGTTCAGATGAAATCAAAATCTAAAATTAATAACAGTAGGTAATAAAAAAAGAAAGAGCCTATATTAGCATTTGAGAAAATTTAGTGAAAAGTCAAACGTGATATAATGAAATAAATCTTAATGAATATTATGATATTTATTAGAAAATAATTTATTTCTGAGATAATTGGCATTTATTTTATAAATAATGAAAAATGAATTAGTGATATATTGGCGTAAAAAGTATACTTCATAAAGGTTTTTTGAAATGCTATTTATAAAAATTCAGAATATCAGCGACATTTTAAAGTTTATTGTAAACTGAAACCACGGGTCTCTTTTTTAGGCTAAAGAACCCATCTGAAAACTACACTATGGCCCGGAGGCATTTACATTTTAATTTTCCTTTATGTAGTATACACGAATACTTTAGTATCTTTGAAAATTTCCTAAAGAATCTTTAGTAAAAAAAGCTTAAAATATTGAATTGATTGGTAGATATGTCAATCGTTCAACATTGGCTGTTTACGTTTCACTGATAAGGGGAAAAATATTTTCTCGATAATTAATTTTTAATAAGAAAGATAGATATCAATCAACATTGAGGTCATGGCAAACCGACATTAATTATTTAACTGTAAAATAACTGAAGTCCATGAATAATAAAAGGGTAATAATTGTTCTTTTAATAGAAGACAAATATATTCTTGAAATTATTTAACATTCAAGGTTGCGATATGTGGTGATAGAAGTGCTGGAGAGCATATATTTTTTAGCTACTTTTACATATTATATCGTAATATTTCTCGAGAATAAAGATAAATGAAAATTAGCGAAAATAAATATTATATAGATGTTCCTATCAATAGATTAAAAAGAAATAAGTATTCCAGATACCAATAATCAAGTATAATTTCTATAGATAAGAAAATATATTTTGTCGGTACTTATCAAACGTTCATCGAACAGTCTCAAATACATACCTATTCGATTAATTCGAACTATTCAATCGTTTTGAACTACTTGATTATTTCGAACTACTCGATCATTTCAAACTACTCGATGAAAGTTAGAACTACTCGATTATTTCTAACTACTTACTCGATTATTTCAAACTACTCGATTATTTCGAAGGACTCAATTATTTTGAACAACTTGATCATTTCGAACTAACCAATCATTTCGAACTATACTTGATCGATGTTCAAACTATTCGATAACTTCGAACTATCCGATCATAGTTCGAGTATCTCAATATATTTATATCGAGTAAAAGATTTCGTTCGACTCGAGTTCGTCAAGTCGAGTTTTTAGAGCATATAGTTCCGATCTTCAAGTACTCGTGCATATCTAATCAAGATACATATAAACAACAATAAAATTTAGTTAAAATTTACAATTAAATAATTAAAATTCAAACAAGAAATATAATAAACAGTAATAGTTTTAAATTACGATAGTAAACTATCATACTAAATACTTAGCAAACTTCATATTAAATCTCTCAGAACGGCCCATGCCATGCACCATCTTTGGATGCCGCGTTACTTCTTATTGCTCAACAAAAAAATATAACCTATTTTTAAAGCTACATGTATACACATAAAAAAATAGATCACAAGGGGAGAAAATAAGCTATTTCAAGAGAGGGTTCGGTAAAAACACTTCACCCGAGTCTGAAATAGCTTTTCTTCCATTTTACATCGTATTTTTTTCAATGAGAGCATGAAGTCTTTCTATAGTCATAAAAGTTGAGTAAATAATCTTGCATTTCGAGTCGTGCACAAATATAGTTCAAAATGATTATATTGTTAATATTTTACTGCAGATATGCGTGCTCTTATTTTTATCAATCATCGAGAAAAATTGTTTTAATATTTTTAAAATGAGAATTATTCATTAATCTACACTGATGCTTCAAAAGCTTGCGAAAATGAATTAAAATATAGGTATTAGTTTTTATTTGGAGACATACAAAATGCCGGTTTTCATGTCATAACTATAAGGTATACATAATTTTGAAAAATGTCGGAATTATAACGGATACCTATATCGACTTTTTCGTTGGCCATGGATCTGGGGTAAGCTCACCAAAAAATAAGTTTGAGAATAAAATACAAGAATTTATGATATCATTATATGATTAAATAAAACGATTAAGCTCGAGAATATAATTGAACAACAAAATAAGCTAATATATAAATGAGTTTAACTGCTATAAATGATCAAACTTTCATTAGTACAATTTCTCCAAGGCTCTGTTGGGTTTTCTGTATTATTCTGCGTTATATCAAACCATTTTTATCTAGTAGTACTTGAACTGACGACAAGCTCGCTCCAAAAAAGTCGATTAACATGCCCCAAAAGTACATTTTAATTTAAAAATTAGATTAATAAAATTATAAAAAAAACAATTATTATAATCTACATTAAATGAAAACAAGTAATCATAATTTTTTTAAAGAATTATCCAACTAATTTTTCCTAAAATGTAAAATTTACTCCATATCATGCAGAAAAAAATTTTCAAATTTGCGTCTTTCCACTGTACATGACGCTTTCCCACTGAAAATTAAAACAAATATTCTCGATTCTATTGTAATATTGTATGTACATTACTGACATCAACAGCCTTGCCCTCTGTTATTTCAGTCACGAGTATTAGCATTTGGCCAATCTGCCCCGTATGCCAACTTGCCCCGGTCTCTCCTATCATTCTCTTTTCCCCAATACGTTTAAGAGTGATACTAATTAACAAAAGTCAAAAATTAAAGAAGATTGATGACAAATACGAAAATTCCGGTAAATAAAAATTATTAAAAAATTTTTTTTAACAATGTTTAAAAATCATAAACATAATACTAAATTCTAAAAAAAATAATAAAAAAGCAGTTAAAAACTATGTATTTTCTATATCATACCTACTTCTTTTATCACGTAGTCGCCGTGCATTTTTAAACTTCCCGCCACAACTTACCGTGTATAGTGCAAAGCATGACGTCACCGTACACACACAAATACGCGTTCATTCTGATATTTCTGACGTCTCCACTGACATCTGACTCTGGTAGTCTGATCTCTCTCTCTCTCTCTCTCCCCCTCTCTCCCTCCCGCGCCGCAATTCCATGTTCCAAGCTGTGGGCATTATATATACCTATATACGTATACCTACCACGAGACGCTGGCCAAAGCAGAGCCAAAGAGAGAAAGCGCGTGTCACTTGTATATACACAAGACGACGCGTACAGAGCGTAACAGGGACCACCTTAGGGAGAGCGCCTAGGGTGCCAGCGGCCGCCTACCTGCCTGCCTGCCAGCGTCAACATCGTGGTTGTGCTTGTGCGGCTCTCATCAGATGTACGCGTCGTCGGTGTTGTGATCGAACGTTTTCCCCGCGTGTACGTAAGAAGCAACAACCGCGGCACAGTTTCTCTCTCTCTCTCTTCTCTCTTTTGCCAGTGGGAATAACCCATTCCACGCGGGGACGAGCTTGTATTTTTATTACAAGTAGCCGCTCATCTACGCACCGAAAGTTACTTGGGAAATACACCATACACGGGAGAGAGAGAGAGAGTGTGTGTTGTCATAATTAGTGCGCGCGCTCGTGTGTTTTGCGATCGAGGATGGCTGGTGGTCCCTCGATGGCATGATGCATTGTGACTCGTGCAAAGTGTGATTTAGAGATATAGTTCGTTCAGGAGAGCAACCGAAGGAGAGAAGCGAGATAGAGAGCGAAAGAGCGAGAGGGAAAGCGGAGACGGAGAGAAAGAGGAGAGAGAGAAAAAGAGAGCGAGTAAGAGAGAGAGAGAGAGAGATAGAAGAGAGCAGGCACTGTTGCGCGCTTGGGCTCGAGCGCGACGACAGACCATGGGTTTCGATGTCAATCGCTTCCAAGGCCCCGTCGACGAAGAGCTCATCTGCGCTATCTGCTCCGGTGTCCTCCAGGATCCCGTGCAGGTAAATTGCTTGAATACGGTTAACGAATCGCTTTCCTCTGTCCTCCCGATCGTCCCGCCGTCGTCGCCGCGTTGTTGTTGTTGTTGTTGCTCCTCCTCGTCCTCATCGGACGACGATGACAGCAACGCGACGACGGTGGCGGCTACGGTTCGCTTAACCAAATCATCGTGCTCTCGCTCACTCGACTCCTTGCTGACGCTTACCTCTCCTCGCACACAGGCCCCAGAGTGCGAGCACGCGTTCTGCAGCGCCTGCATGAAAGAGTGGATCAACCGACAGCCTACCTGTCCTCTCGACCGCACGCCCATCACCGCGGCCCAGTTGCTGCCCGCACCACGTATCCTGCGTAACCTGCTGGCCAGGCTGCGTATCAAGTGCGACAACTTCGTGCACGGCTGTCAGAAGGATGTCAAGCTTGACGCCCTAGTTGCACACCTGGACGAGTGTGAGTTCAATCCCAAGCGTCCCATCACCTGCGAGCAGGGCTGCAGCCTCATCATACCCAAGGACGAGATGAAGCATCATAACTGTGTGAGGGAGCTGAGGAACCTCATACAATCCCAGCATCAAAAGCTCACCGAGATGAGGAGGGAGCTCAGCGAGCAGCAGTTTCAGCTTAACGAGCAGAAGAGAGAGATATACCTGTTAAAGGACTTTATGCGAGCCATGAGGGTATCCAATCCTATTATGAGGGACATTGCGGACCAAATGGAGCGAGATGAAATAGCCAGATGGTCCGCCACACTGCCAAGGGCAAAGGTCACTCGGTGGGGAGGAATGATTTCCACTCCTGATGAATTGCTGCAGGTACGTCGATTGGGGAACAATAATTTTTATGTCAGAAGTTAGTGTTTGCATTTACTCGTGTAGAAAGAAGCTCTAAGCAACTTTTAATTCAACTGATTAATGTTATACTTTAAAAGTATAAGAGGTACAAAGTTGTAGAATCATTATTAACGTATCAAGCGCAACATAACCCACATGTGGTCAAGAATTTCTTTTCTGTTTCTTTCTGTCTCATTTCTTTTCTGTAAGCTACATAAACTATATATGTTGGAAACTTTTTGTTTTAAAGACATAAAAAAGTTTTTGAAAATTATTCGAGTTATTTTGAAAAGTTTTAAAAATTTATAAAGTTTGAATTATTGCTCTTTCAGATAAGTTAGTATATTTCTACGTTAACATTGAACCTGATGTTTAAAAGTCTTTTAGAATCATATTAAAACAATGTTAATTATACAGGGTTTTCAAAAATTACCAGATCCATCTGTATAGATTTCTGAGACAAGGAGTAGGTCCGTTACTTTTCAAAATCCTGTATAATTTTAATTATCTAATACAAATTTTTCTAATCTATACAAACAATTCTTACTTTTATATGTTTAAATATCCTGGAAAAATTATTTTTATGTGATTCAAGTTATGAATGATACAGTTCCTTTTCAAAATAAGTATCCAAGTACAAAAGTAAAATTGTTAAACATGTTGATATACTTCAACAATGAAAACTAGACACATACAATTATAAATATACATCAAATTATGTAGTATCTTTGAACTGTAAAATTTTTATCTATAAAATCTGTTCTATTTACAAATCACGGATCTGTTATTAATAATACATTCAATTTGCAGACAATGATCAAGAGAACCCTCTCGGAGTACAACTGTCCCCCTCATGTGATCAACGAACTGATGGAGAATTGCCACGAACGAAAGTGGCCAGCTGGACTGAATTCTCTGGAAACGCGACAGAGTTCTAGACGCCAGTACGAAAATTATATTTGCAAAAGAGTGCCGGGCAAGCAAGCCGTCATTGTTTTGCACTGTGACAACACGCACATGCCTGAGGACATGACCGTTGAGCCCGGACTTGTCATGATCTTTGCGCACGGTATTGAGTGAATTTGTACGTTAATAAAAAGTTATATTTTTCTATTAAAAAAGCGAAAATGAAAAACCACTGACTGCGTTAATGTATCGCAATATTGAGACAATTGCGAGCAAATAGTTTAAGACAACACCTAACTTGTATTAATTACTCCTCGTGTTTTTTCTACTACTCTAGTTTTTAACAAAGAGAATATGTTACATTCTTTTATAGAATTTTTTTCGAAATAGATGTTCAAAGCGACAAAGCCTTTTTTCTCTCTGTTACAATTAATTTAGTGTAATGAAACATGTGATAAATATTTTATATATAAAAAAAAAAAAAAATAATAAAATCAGTGATCCACTGTCGTGATGCATAAAATCCAAAAAACAAAACACGGTTACATATTTAATCTTATATGTTATCAATAAAATAAATAAAAATGTTAAAAGTTCTATAATTATATATGTTATTCTTATAATTATTGAAGAGACTTCTAAACACCTAATGCGCCGCATTTTTTGCTAGAAATATTTCAGAAATGACATTGATTTGTCTGTATTAATCAGATATTTAAATTCGATATAAAATAGATGGTACGGTTTTTCCCTATGCTTGTGTTGGAGATCCCAAATTTATATAGCATCGCGAATTACGGTATTGTAACAGATGGGAATGCCGAAAGAGCTTATGGGGAATTCCTACTTAATTTAGAATATTTAATTACTTTTAATTTTCCTGAAAACAAATTTTTAAACTTTGTATAGTTTCAAAAGAATATTATTTGTGTTTGACGTTTTTCTTATATTAACAATTTTGTTATTATTTTCTAAACCGGATAAATTGTTTAACATAATTTTGAATGTTAAAAAATGTAATGGGATATTTTCTATAAGTTAAGATAAACCGAGAACATCACCTGGAAAAATCATTATATATTATAGTATTTTGTGTATTGAAAAGAATGATGTAATTTTTATGGTTAAAATTGAATGTTTATTAGTTTTAGATCTTCTTTAATTTCCGAAAAGAATATTTCAATTACAGAAGGTTTAATGATAAATTGTCGGTAATTTGATTTAGGGTGACTTCACGAGTGCTGGAACAGTCACCACTGAAAAATTTTCTCTAAATCTATGATAATATCAAGCTTTCTATAAATGGTTCATCTAACATGACGATAATTTTAGAATCCTTGAAAATTTTTATTCCTTTTTGTATAAACATTCGGCATAAAAGAAATTATCTCGTTAAGAATAAAATCATAAATCTCCGCTATTAAGTGTTCGTTAACTGGCGATTGTATTCATTCACTGGCGACACGTATTTAGATACTATGACGTCTTCGTCCGTTTACTGGGTTTTAGGAGATATTTACAGATTTTTTTTAAATAACATTTTTACTTTGATTTTTTGATCAAAATTTGCTCACAGACGTAAAATTTGAACATTTCATAAACATTAAATGATAAGACTGATCTGAAAAACCACTGGCAATGTAGCAAATATACATGTATTTCTGCAGAATGTTTTAAGACTATCGATAAGAAAAGAACACAGTTAATGTTAACGTATATGCATGATACCTAGGATCAATCTTACTAAAGCCAGTTGTGTGAATGTTTATACATATTGCAATAGTTACAATATCACGTTAATTTTTATGAAAATCCAACGTGGGCAAAGTGGACGAAAAGTCTTTATTGAATATTAACTAATAGCAAGTTACTAAAGAGATAAAAAAATATTCCAAATAAGTGATTATAGTTGAAGAGAAGAGCTTCTATTTATTATGAGAATAGTTGAAAGTGGTCGAATCTGTGAAAAGATAAGTGCATTTAAAAATGGCGAAAAATAACCAAAAATGAGCGAAATTACGTGGATTTGGGAAAAATTGATCAAAAATGGCGAAAGGTGACCAAAAATAAAGAAAAATGATAAAAACGAGCGATTTTTCGATGATAATAAATGTAGTTTGTTAAATTCTACGAATTTGTCAACTGTACCTGACTTTCGAATAAAAAATCCGCATTCAAAATACGCCAGTTAAAAATAACTTTCGCGTGCTGTTATAGCGCACTTTCCGAACGGAAACGCG
>JAPYZO010001178.1:0-44646 GCA_030522905.1 Torymus flavipes | reverse complement strand
TTGAGTGAATTACTAATTCCATTTTTCAGAAAATGGAAGTTCTACTCTTAAAAAATGGAGATTCTAACATTTCAAAATGGACTACTACTTTTCAAAATGGAAATTCTACTTTTCAAGAATGGAAATTCTACTTTTCAAGAATAGAAATTCTACCAATATTTTTGAAAGTAAAATGAACTTGCCACTTTGTAGTCAAATAAACTGTAGGAAATGTAAAATTTACCGATTATTTTTTTCCGTGTAATTATTGCGAATAGTGTAACAAACCGAAAATCGCTATAATCGTTCTGGTTATTCCATTTTTAACGTTTAAATACGAGTAATGAAATCTCCATTCAAAAATTAGTAAACCAGATATGTGCAAACCACCGATACTTCCGTTCTCACATAAATACCCTCACACTCAACCAAATCGTTACGCAAGTCCTGCATCGTTTTTATACTTGTATACAATCCCGCAAAACAGTTAGAAAAGTAGGCAAAGAAATAAAAAAACCTATAAAAGCAAACATCATCATACCGCGATGAGAAAAAAATCCGCACCTCAATGTCGCGAGGCCCGCGATCTCATCACACCTGCCGTATCTCTAACGAGGCAGACAGGCGTTACACCACTCCAACGCATCCGGTACAACACCACCGTTATATACCGTCACCACCGCCGCGCGTGAATAATTCCACTCTCCGCACGTGCGGCAAAACGACACGCGAGAGATTATCTCGCGCGAGCGAGTCTTCGCGCGGTGGTTACACGTACGTGTGTGTATAAATAAGGTATATAAAATCGATGCCGATTCTGCGCATACATATTGCCGTAAGACGGCCATTAAACTTCATTAGGTTGTATGCGCGCGCTCGCGCAAAGACCTTGCCAACTCGCGTACAACTGGGTCTCCCGTGGGCTTTCGCACATATACGTGTACGCGTGTATATATGTATAGTGTACGATGTGTAATGAGAAAAGAAGGGGCGCGCACGCGAGAAAAGTATAGTAATAACATCGCGGGATTCTGCACATGCATACATACGGCAATTAAGAAGACATTCGTGGCATTCGCGCGAATGCGCCTATATGTATGTGTATATGATACGCGCGTAAAGTTACGGCAGGTGTATATGTATACATGTATATGTCTGATGGAAGGTTACGAGCTTTCGAAGCCGTTAATAACGTTTTAATTTTGATGGGAGGACGTGTTCGATCAGCACAGTCGCGGCTGTGGGCCGCAGTTTTCGTATATAAATTTAGCGAACGGCTGCGGAAGTTTGTGATTAATTGGCCGGGGCGCACAGTTAAACAAACGTTAAATATTATGAAGCCGTAACGATCTAAGTGGATGAATTGCGCAATTACGGCGTACGCGTGGCGCCTAGTGCCGTAAAATTTTCTCTTACTCCTGTGCAGCCGCTTTTCTCGCAATACGTCCTTCGTTTATTTATGCAGTCGCTTTATGAACGTTATTTACTTTGTGGAAATGATTAATAAAGCTGGAGTATGGAAAAGTGTAAATGGCAATAAAAATGATGAATAAAGATTTGGCAAGGACAGTAGCGCGTTAAAAGATTTGTATATAAATAACGAAAAACTGCACTGGGGAAAAAAAGTTTATAGTATATAAATGTTTTATATTTTTCCAATAGGAAGTAACAAAAGATTGTGTGTATTTTGAATCCACTTGGCTTTTGATGGAAAATGTTTTTATATCTATTGTTACGCTACCTCATGCTCTTACTGTAATTGGATAACTGTGTATATTTTTTTATGCCTCAAGAAACATTTCTTTTTTTCTATATAGGTAATTCCGCCATTACATAATTTTCGAAATGCGATAGAAAATAAGATAAATCTATTCCACCATAATGTATAAATGAGACTATCAAACATTGATTGTAATGCCTTTTTCTATATGTGCATTTTCAATTGCAACTTGTTGATAAAAATCAGCAGTATACCAATCAAAGATAAAAAATGCAAAGCAACTGAAGAGTACATTATAGATCTTTAATGATAAGAGAACAATTTACTGTGTACTTTGAACGAACGTATAAAAAAAGTTTCATGTGGCAAAAAGAATATTTGTAATTAAGATTAACCGTTCCTTTGTTCCTTGCAACAATGAAGTCAAGATGTAACACCTCAGATATTAAGACTACAATGTGTTAAGTATGCAACATAGAATTGAAAAATTTTACTTTTTAAAATGTGCCCTAACGTAAATAATATTTTAGATGCAAAGAATAATAAATATTGACATATTTCCCAATGGCGCGCTATAAATGCATCCTTTAAGTAGTAACGTTCCCGCTCAAGGCGGACAATTACGAACACCTTAACCGTTACACATCTTTATGAATATTACCAATTCTACACGGCGTTATTTTAACGATCCTCTCTGCTCACAATGCGTATAAATTAATCTTTATAGCTGAAGAACACAGAGCTACTCTATTTTTAACTCACACCAGATGCTTAAAAACAATGAAGAACATGTGCACGCGTAAAAACACAAAAATCGAACAAAACCCATAGCATAAAAAACGACGACTCTATACTAAAATAAGCTCGCCGCTATATATCTCGACACGCCACTACCTAATAAAGCAAAAAGGAATCGTTTATCGGCTCACAGGAAATGAAGAACGCGACCTTTTCACGGCGATCCTTTTCGCACAGGCGGACATCCGTCCGCGAGATCGCCATCAGACGTGGCCACAATTACGCTATTTCGTCGACGAAATCGAGGAAGAAAAAGAAGAAGAAGGAAAAAAACGACTCGCCCTTGGCCGAGCGCGAAAAGCGAAAAGTCATTCTTCTGCATGATAACGCGCGCCGACCACGTGTTGCTTATACGCGCGCCCTTATAATCTCGGACGAGGAAGTCTCCTTTCCTCGCACCCGCACGACAGCTTTTCTTTCGGGTATCACGACTGGCGGTCGATATAGAACGGAGATAGCGAGAAATCTGGAGGGGGGGGGGGGTTAAAAATAATAAAATGTCGGTGGTTTTATTGCTTTTCCAGGAGACCTGGGGTCCGCTGCCGATATGGTAAACCCATATGGTAGCGGTTGGGCTTAACGGTGAGTTATTGGCACAGTAATGGCTGATTTTGCGATTAAGCGTTTTATCTTTTTCAGAAATCGAACTAATGCTCTTAATTGAGGCTTCTAGTATCTTGTAATATTATTAAAGATAGACAAATGCAATAGATATAATATGCTACTTCCTACTCTGAAAATAATTGATCGTCTATACTTGTCCAATTTAAACACCCGAAGTAAGCTAGCACCACCGTTCCAGCGACAGTGACCTAAGCAAAAACTACGAGAACCCATATAATCTAATCAAACGACTCGACAGTCGGCACACCGTTACCCGTCGCCCTCCAAATCTCCTCTTTCTCTCTCCACAATCCGATAACTATCCGCTCCGCTATATAATTGCCATTATACACTTCCCTTCTTTTCCATCAAAGCTCCTTCGCGGAATCAACCCTGACAACCGCGTAAAAAATATACACATAAGTATAGTATACAAACTCACCTGTGATTTGCGAGCCAGGCTGGTAGCGGTCACTCGAGGCGAGGAGGTGGTAGGGGTTGCTGGAAAGGGGCTGGGGCCTCGCCTGTCCGTGGTACGGCTGGTTCGGCCTGGGCTTCACGCACGCGTCGACGGGGCCGCCGTCTGGAAACCCGTGGGCGATCGCCACCAGACTCACCGCCGCTACTATCGTCGCGATATACATCTCGATATGTTGTTTTCTAGCTGCCTGTTGGCGATACTTGGTAAATTGGGTTGATTGTTGGCTGGTTCGCCTATTTTGCGCACCTGCGTGGGTTGGGTGTTGTGAATGAGAGTGTTATGAGGGTTTGATTGGTTTGACCTAATTTATTACATGTAAAGATATAAAATATATACGATTTTTAATTTTGAATAAAAAGTTATTTATCAGCTTGAAATTGGCGTAAATAAAAGGTAAAGCAAAAAATAAAAATATGTATGTTATAGATAGATTGATCTAACGGTGTATTATTAATACTCCAAAAGGGATCTAATAGAATTAAAATTTTAATTTTCCTCATTACTTTCTCAAAGAGGAATCTTTGGAAATGTAAAATCAATTTGCTCCGCAAACACTTACAAAGATGAATTGTTTATATGTTACATTTCAAATTGAATGTCAGAGACGAATCTATATCGATCATAGTGAGTGGAAAGGTTAAAAAGTGAATCCTGTATGTATTCATAGTTCTGACGAGAGCGGCATCGACCCTCAAAATGTTAAAAAATAGAAAGGACTTTACCTTCACTTTTTTACCTCTTCTCAGAGAGATCGGTAAATTCTTCTCTAAAGTTCAATATTATTAAACAGTGATAAATTCAACCGACACAATTAATAAATTTTAAACGTTGTTAAATTTATAATAATTCGATCTTCACTTCTGGATACATAATAGTGATTTTCATTTTTTTACTCATCATTATCTACTAGTCAACATATGGTGATCGTAAAAAAATAAAAAAAAAATACCTGCGTTCAAAAGCTACGAACAAAGAAAGGAAAATGAACGCAGCTATAATTGAACGAAAAATCGAGTCCAAGTAGCCCCCAAGAAACAAAGGAAAGAAGAAGAGAATACAAACTATCAAGTGTAATTACAGTATAGTCGAGTTAATCACTGTAGTCGCCAAGAACAACGCGCACTGGAGTTCGTTCTTTGAAAAGAGGCGGAGGAGCACTGAGGCGAGTTCTCTTACCTCACCAACTCCATGAGATCCCAGGCGCCGCGTGCGCGCGGATCCCACCATCGAATCCTATCTCTCTCGCCGTCTCGCACTGAATTTTCTCTCTCCCTCGCTCTCCTGTGCCTGCGATCTTGTCACTTTCACTCTCGGCGAGAATCCACCGTATGCGCGCGTCCCTCGCGGCCAGTCAGTCTCAGTCAGTCTTTGAGATGCCGGATCCAGTTTTCTCGCCGCTTTCGATTTTCGGGGCCTTTGTGCGCTGCTTTTCGTCGTTGTTGGTTTTTTTTGCTTCTTTCGTCGTCGTCGTCGCCGTCGCTTTTGACGCTCCCATGGCTGACTGTTCTGGGCCGCGATTTGCATGACGCGTTTGTATCGAAAAACTGGATCTAGAAGTGCCGGATTTTAACTAAGTACTGCCGCGGGCTGTTGAAAGATTGTTGCGGCCTTTGAGAATATGTTTTATACGTTGAATTTAAGCTGTTTGAGAGGATATGTAACGCAGCAGAAATAAAGTATCGAAAGTTTAAGGAATTTTTTTTTTAACTCGGAGAGGCGAGTGTAGTACCAAACATGGTCACTGTGTCATGGTTTTTTTTGACGCAAAAGTTGCTCGTTGGCGTAAAAATTGAGGAAGCTGTTTCTGCTTTAATAGCCAAAAAAGGAAAATTTGTCATTTGTAAAAATTTATCGATGGAAAATTTATGTCGACTTTGTTTTTTTTCATACAAGCGCCACGTAATTGTCAATAAAACTTTAATCTTTTTGTAATTTGTTAAAAGAAACATTTGTATTCGTAAGAATATTACGATTAAGTAAATCATTATAAAAGAATATGCGACAATAAATCATTATGTGACCCTGTCCGGCAAAGTAAATAGCAGAAATATCTTTGTCGGGAATTGACTCGCAGCATTTACTACATGTCACTTGCCAAAAATCCTACCATACGACACATAGTCAATATTTAAATGGCCAATATCGTTCACTGTCCAACATTACCCCACTTTCTCCTTATTTCGACATACGTAAATTTTCTTATTCTTTTTAACGATGTGTATTCAAGATATGTAGGCAGTAAAATGATATAATTTAAAAAATGCTTTTATTGGCTCGATAGTTTCACACATAAAAATATTCGAATCTATTCGTTTCGCATTTCAGAGATTAGTCCTATACAAGTATACATTTTACATCGATGACTTACTACTCAAACAAAATAATAATTTTATATTAACAGCTACAACTAATTGCTATTTGTTCACATTACTATACAACTTTTTCACATACTATATAACTACTATTATAAATCAATATAGAAGCACAAAAAATAAACGCTCTATTATTGTTTGGCTACTCTATTACTAGATCAGTGCTAATTTTGTATCGATATTATATTAGTAAAATTTATATAAAATGGATATGTTCGCTAGAGATCATCATTTATCATTTTCGTAAAAAAATTAAAGATTTATGATTAAAAAAAATAATAAACTCGTTTGACAACAATTTATATCATACTTTAATCACTTACAAAATCTCTTTCATGTTACATATAGTTTCGTGGTCCATTAACCCTGATCACCTAGTACAAAATATATCGTAATCGAAAATTGTCATTTTCATGCATGCTTAAAACTATTGCAAAATATACATATAATTGTAAAAAAATATCAGTCATTGACTCCATCACGATAAAACAAAAAAAAACTTAAGAAATCAGTACAAATAAAGACGCATTTACATGCTCCACAAATTGGAATTTTCGCTTTTCCATGGTTGCACACTCGTACTCGAGCCTCAACCATTTGAGCTTCGACCGTGTTCCGGCGAACGAAACCGAACAAACACGACGAAAAACAAAACCATGCAGACATTCGAACCGCTGGCGCACGAGTGAAAGAAATCGACGACCTCTTGACGAGAGGCTCACGTGTGCGCGCGACACGAAACATCAAAACCGTTCCGCGATAAATCATCGCTCCTCACTGTATATACGTATATAGGCAGTAACTCAGGTGCACAAAGGGAAAAAAACAGACTCACATGTACGCAGAGGCACACACCCACACGCACGTTCTCACAGTATATGTATATAAACCTGCTGTATAGAAATTACTTATGATATGCGCGTACTGCGCGAACATCCCTCGCCCGCACCTTTCATATTCGGTCACGCACCGCCACTCGCACTATCGCATCTTCATTTTAGTATTATGTTCATCGTGCTATATATATGTACCTCGTATTATATACGTATATATTGTTATTTTGTTGAATTGATCGGATATTCGGCTAATTTCGGCTTTTCCGCGTTAGTTAATTTTATGCTAACGATATATAGTAGTGTATTCAGTTAATATTTGATTGAATTCGTAAAATTTTGCTTACATTAATTAAGTTTTCAAGTTTAAAATATAAATCGCATCAAAATTTTATTTTACAAATACAATCAAATGTAGCTGGCACCATCTTATACTCTCACTCTCATGCAGTGGTATATAAAAAAGATATTTGATTTAAATATATAGATATTTGTTCTAATTTAAATCCAGTAGTGAACCAACATTCAGGTGATCCTAATAAGTGCATATATCAATTATGGAAGTCCCGTTGCTAAGAATTAAATAAATATTCTCTACGTATCCACTATATAAGTTTTATCAGAAATATATGTACTCATATTTATGACAAAAGAAATAAATATTTATATCTAAATGGAATAAAAATTTTTTTTCAGACTACAATAAAACACATACCGCCTCGTGACTGCACATACATATAGAGGGTTCTACTGTATATACGTGGCTAGAAAAAAAAGAGAAAAAATGAGCGAGGGAGAAAGAGAGAAAAGTGTAGCCGACTAGGCTCTGCGTGACAGCCGATTGCGTTGCGTGTCCCTTTTCTCTTGCCAAACTACCCCCCGACGTTTTGAAGCAAAACCTCATTTCTCTCTTTCTTCCTAGCTCGCTCTCTCACACCCACACGCACGAATACACGAGAAACGAGCCTATATGCAGCGCCCGCGTGTGTATAAGCGCGTAAATACAACTTTTCACACTAGCATATTGATTTTCCGCGGGGGCGCGCGGCACAGTAGCGGCGGCCTATTCGAGCGCGCCGTTGCGGTAAAATATTCCGAGCGGAATAACGCCGCCGCCACCGCTGCTGCAGCAGGCTGCGCTGGCTGTGCTCGCGATTTTCGGAATATTCGTCGCCGAGAAAAGCGAGGCCTGATTGCCCCCCGATGGACTCGCTCTCTACTCTCTCTCTCTCTCTCTCTCTCTCTCTCTCTCTCTCTCTCTCTCTCTCTCTCTCTTTTTATCCCTCCCTCTCTCTCTCTCTCTCTCTCTCTCTCTCTCTGCACTGTCGCGTTCTCTTCTCCCTTCCTCTCGCATGCAAAGCGACCGATAATTGACATGCTTCGAAATCTCGGCCTTTGCATGCGCGCACGCGCTCGCCCCGACGCCTTTTCGAAATGCCCGCGCGTTTTGTGTGCTTTCGTATATACACCCCCGCGTGCGCGCGAGGGCGCATATATAGGCAAGCGAGCGACTGCCGCAATAATCAGGATGATTACGCGTTTGTCGCGCGTGCAAGCGGTATTTAGAGAGGGCCTCGATGTATACGCGACGTGAAAGAGAGAGAGAGTGGGCGTTTTGTCACGAACAGTTCCATTGAATAGCCCGCGGACGATTTGGACGTGGCTGAAATTCACGGATTCGTTGGCTTGTGCGCTGCGGCGTTGTTGCGCGTCTGTATATATGTATATAGTGTACAGCTCTGTGCACGCCAGTCTTTGGCGACGTTCTTTGAGCAGAGGATGATTTGTCAAAATTGATGATGTTATTAGCACGAAAAGACGTAGAAAATTTCAGGCATTTTCTGATGATGTCGAATAAAAAGACGAAAAAGATCATGGTGAAAACGAAAATTGATGTACATTGTTTGAAATTGTTTTTGTAAATAGATTGAAACTACACAGGAATATTTTAATTTAAAAGAAAAATACTTGTAACATATTCAAAGTTTGTTTTTCATTGAAATATATCATAAAAGGGCATCAGTTTTGACAACATCCCGAGTCCATACATGTGCTTGCATGCACTTATATCTAATATAAATTTTCATAGTGAAAAAATCAAATTTTGTATCCATTTTAGATTTTTTCCTATAAATTACTTTCAGTGTCATTTATGTTTTTTCTTATTATTAACGGGTAAAGATACTGTTTCTGTACGATGATTATAATTCTTTTCCGTTTCTGTAGATTTCGACGAGACTGATGTATTTTGTATGAGGTATTGTGCGTCTGGATCCGTTTCAAAGTAATTTTCTAATTCTTTATCCTTCTCACTAACTGGAATGGCACAAGGTCGAGGGAACCAGCCTCGAACTCTCGTGTCTTTACCGTCAGTAAGTTTCGTGAAGTGCTCTTTTTCTCCAAATAACCAGTGACTAAAAAACATAATTCAATGCTATTACCAGATCCACAGTAATGATTTTTATTTAAAAAGTAAATACTTACGTGCGCCACCGTGTAACTATCACGGTATCGCCTATGTCAAGCTTGATTCGCGGTTCATCAGTAATCGGTAGTGAGCAAAGTACTTTAAAGCCATGGCTAATTGGAACCCAAGATCCTGTTGCTCGCGCTACAACTCTGTATCTTTTAGCTCGTTTACGTTTTTCTTGCTTTTGTGCTAATTGTTCACGCTTAGAAAAATATTAATTAAAATATTAATTAATTAATTAATAAAATTAATAAATATTTATAAAACTAGAAAATGTTACTAAAACTTAAAAAATATTTTTCAAGTCCCTTTACTTTAAAAGTGGATGCTTAAACTCACAGTTAGTGTGTACTGATCACAACCATCTACAACTGGCCAAAAGATTCCATCACCTGGTGCAACACAGTGCCATGAAAGTACTTGCTTAACATTGATAAACCAGCCTTTTGAGTAAGGGTGAATAAACCGATCAGCTGATGCTGATCTTCGATAACTAGCTTTTTCTAGAATCCAGCATTCAATGCCTGTTTGATTTTTAACAATTGCATGTACCTGAAATATAAGAAAAGATATTTGTTATAAAACTATGATTGGAAAATATTTTCTTATAAAATTCTTATATTCAAAATTAATTGAAAAAAATATCATATTATTACCTGGAAGTATAAAAGCATCCCTACAGCTATCACAACTCCAATTGAAAGGCCAATGCTAAAGAGAACTGAGACCAAAGTGAATACTGACGGAGGATGGAATGGTAATGGTCTTGTTGAAAAAACTGTCATTAACCAACTGATCATTATGTATGTTGAAATACAACATCCTGCAACAGCACTAGATAAAAATGCTGTAAAGTAACCATGATTACAATGTCCAACGCAGTTATTTATCCATGGACAGTGATGATCCATTTTTAAAACACAGCGATTACCTATAAAATTATTAATATAAATTTTAGTAATTATGTTCATGAAATAAAAAAGCGTTTGCATAATTGAAATACTTTACATTTTCGACAATGATGTGAACGAGGTGCTTTGTAACCTTGACATACATTACAAAATTGTAAAAATTGGCAGTCATTTTCATTCTCCTGCAATAATAAATGAAAGTCATGTAAAAACAAGTTCTAGTATCATATTAATTCTTCATTCTTTCATACTTACTGGAAACCAATTATATGGAAGATATCCAGGTCCTTCATAAATAGAGTTGATGAAATGATACAATGTGAAACCACTAAACATTATGAAGATCATGAAAGTTATATCTGAAAAAGGACTTCCATGAGGACCCCACCATTGCCGGCTACAATGTATGGTCATCAATGTGATGATTTTTATTATAGCTGAAACAGAAACAAAAAATGTAGAACTATTTTCATTCTATGCAATGTTCTAGTTTCATTAAAAAATTATAGACATTAAATCTTATATAATGAAAAACTTGTAATCATATCAGTATCACGATAAAATGAGATGATTTAAAAGAATAATATTTTTTAAATTTGGCGCTGTCAGTGACGCAACGTAACAACTGCATCACCGCCAAAAGCATGAGCGGCTGCTGACATACACCACTGTTTACGAATGCACATAAATAAAATTTCGCTGCAAAATATGAGCCAATAGCACGGCTGCATTTTTGCCACAAATAACCCGCACATCCTTATAAAGAGATATAAGAAGCGAACAAAAAAAAGTAAACAAGACACAAAATTCAACGTATATGCCGTTTGGCAGGATTGAGATACCGAGTGCAGTGAGCGGTCCCCAATTGCAGATTCTCTTGAATGGTCCGAAACACATCTTGCCGGCGACATGTAGCTCGAGGAGCTGATGCTTCTGATACCCAGCGCGAAAGTTTCCCGAACGAACTCGGCTCCTATTACTTATTGCACAAAATTGCGACAGCGTACAGTGGTCATGCTTGCTTCGCCTCGACGACGACGACCTGTGTCGTGTATTGTCGCCTGATCGCCTTCTAGCGCTTGGCATCCTGCGATGGTGATTTTTTATTCGTTACGTTGTTGCTCTACGTTCAGTGACCAGCCGTCGATAAGGGAAAAGTACAGTGTTTTTTTATGAAGAGTCTCAGTGTTTATTTTGTTGCGATTATTTATTCACAATGAATGCTTATTATTGTGTATATAAATAAATTCTTGATATTCATGCTCGCATTCATCATGAGATTTTTGACACGTACTTTTGATATATAAATCATTCGCGTACGTGTTACAGAAAAATCCCTACATGAATTGTGTTTTTCGCACCGCAAAATTATTATGATTACCAAAATATATAAGTAACGAGTGTCAAAATTAAAACAGTAATATTTAGTATTTTCTGCAAACAATAATCAACAACGAAATGTATAATAAAATATACGCAAATACTCCAGTAAATAGAAACATGAAATTATTGTTTTAATTATGGAAAAAGTAAGTATACAAATTGAATTGTACACGGACATTACTTACAATTTTAAGGGTTATACATTCATAGCTCACCATTGACAGATTGAAAGTTTTTTTTTTATTATATTTATATATACTAATTTTTTTTTTATTTTTTGTCAGCCTGACCCACAAAAACGTAAAAGTATACATGATAGAGAAATTCCAATTGATGAAATGAGAGATAATGATAAAAACAGCGCAAAAATGAAATTGATACATGAAAGAAATCATGGTAAATTAGACAGTTCAGATGAAGATATTGTAACGTCTGATGAAGAAGAAGATGGAAGAGAAACAAGTCCTATTATAAACAAGGAACATACTCTTATTTATAACAAAGATAAACTAACAGAAAATGCTCGTATCAGAAAAAAGAAATCACCTGAAAGACATTTACAAGCAAATGATACTTGTACCATCAATGCAGATAATTTTACATTTAAACGAAATGTAAGTTCTCCACCTAAATACTCACCTGAAACAAGGAGACCTAGAAAAACTAGTAAATCTCCAGTGAAAAGTGATAATAGTGGAAATTCTATATATACAATTGGGATAGTTGCTGTTGTTGGAGTAATCCTACTCGTTTACTTTGGTTACTTTTCCCCAAATAACAGTAATACAAATAGTTTAAACAGTGCTAAAGATAATTCAGAAAACTCTCCATTAAGTACAGTTAAACTTAGAATAAAGAATATGAGATCAAAATATAAAAATCAAGAAAAAAAATTATGGGAGACTGCTTATAACAGTATACGTGAAATAATTAATAAACCCAAAACACCATCTATAATTTTGTTACTTGGAAATACGTCTGACCCTCTAAGTTGCTTAGCTACTGTTTTAGGTGATATTAGTGGAAAGGCTTTGGATAGTCATAGGGTATTTTTATCACCAGACAAGTTTGATTCAGACGTAGGATCTGTAATTGAAAATCTTCGTTTGAAACTTCAAAAAAATAAAGCTGTTGTAAGTTTACAATTTCCTTTTCTTGAAAAAAAAAAAAAATTCTCATTTTATTATTATTTTTTTAGGTTATCTGGGACTTATTAAATATAAATGTTGAAGCTTTAAGAGCATTTCATAATTTGTGTGATAGAATCAATCCTCTTGTTGAAGAAGTCATTCTTATAATTACAATTATTGCTGATAATTATGACAAAAAAAGTAATCCACTTGAATTTATTGAGAAGGAACTATTTAAAAAATTATCTGGTAAAATCAAAGATGATGATATTCAGCCTTTAATAACTAGAATTACTGATGGCCCTATTTTGATAGTCAAACCAGAACCTACTGTTACAGATTGTCCATCAGTAATATGAAAATTTATTATTTTCTAATTCACGTGATTTTATAAATATAATGCTGTGTTTTGTAATACAAAATACTTTTGATAAACTATTTTTATATTTGTACAAAAAAATGATTTAACTATTTTTATTGAAACATTTTTAATGTGTATTAATGAATTATTGTATATTGTGAAAATTTTTATTTTTCGATCATCAATTTATATTTATGTAAAATAAGGAAAATAAAAATTTATAAAACTTTTATAAAATTTTACTGTGTACAAATGTCAAATTATGTATGATAAAAATAAATGAAAAAAAAAAATGATAAATGAATCATTTTAATTTGGTAATCTACTTTATTATATTTATGCCATAATGTACACAATAAACGATAATGTAAAATTCGTTAAATTGGCAAAAATAATATTCAAATTAAAAATAAAAATTTATTAACGCTCAGAGGAAAGAAAAAAAAAATCAATTTTCATCAAATCTTTGCAGAGAAAAATTTGTAATAAATTTAAAATTTTTATAATTTTTTTTATATATAGCTAATATATAATTTCATTATACAGCATTAAATCCCTTATTTATACCAATATCTATTTAACATGCAAAGATTAAATAAAAATTGAACATGTTCATACTGATTTTTAATTTTTTTCCTCTTTTTAAACTTTTGATGCAAAAGCAAGACTTAGGTACAAGTAAAAATTTTACTTTTAATTTTTAAAAGTTTGCTAATCTTGCACTTTGACTGTAAAATAATATAAACTAATAAAACTGTTGGCATCATTACACAATATATATTCTATTGCTGAACATTACATTAGTTAAACTTAAAACGAATTTAATGGTAAATGAGATGGGATTAATGCTTCATTTCTAATAACATCGTCGTTTTGACGTTGTGGCGTAGCAGTCGGCAGTCCTTGTAGTATTTACTCACATCGTCTCAAAAATCATCACATTTCGTTTTCAACTCGTTGTCATTTTCTAGATAATTTCGCTTGGTATAGCAATAAAATAACTATTAACAGTGAATGGAAAATTAATTCGAACACGTGAATTTGTCCGCACACGTTTTCGGCTAATAATAAGGCAAGCGAAATATCAAAAAGTGACAATGAGAACTCGTTGATATTCGCAATGCTAAAAAAGAGAAATGATTCAACTAGACAATATCCAACGAGTAACTTTCTTTGTAGCATATCTTCCGTCATGATCTTACACGTCGGTAACTAAAAATATGCAGTATATATAGTATTTGTATTACATAGTATTGTTTCGTCGAACCTAAATAATAAATACATTTTATACAGTCACAGACTTTTTATACAGAATGTCCGAAATTTTCATTGCTGTACAACTTTCATATTTACAGCTATCCAAAATTTCGGTAATTAATCTTTACTTTTTATATTCATATTATGAGTATATGAATAGAGTACAAAAAAATACTTCCACGATGCAAATTTCTTACAATATATTTCTCATATTATTTTACCATTATAATTTTGTTTGTAAAATAAAATAAAAAGAAAAATAACAACAAAGTATATATTTTATTATTCACAGTCGCATTGCGGTGATTTTATATTTTGCAATTCAAAATCGATATAAAAACATCATTTTTTATCTTTGTTTTTATTTCTAAACGTATTCGTTAAAGTACCTTACAATACAATTAAATTCAATTTAGAATTTTTTTAAAAATTCTTTGGGCGAATTTCTTTTTCACATACATATAAAATGTATATTATCTTTTTTGTATGATTAATTCAAGGGCACTCTGTATAGAATAGCCTGTAAAATTACTAGATACGTATTTACAGTAAAAAAGTTTAATTGGTCATGTATCTACTTAGCGTAGTAAAGAGAGGAGTAGCGAGTTGCGTAGTGTTGTCTGTTTCGGCTACATAGTCGCGTACTTCAGTCACATTCATTGTCTTGCAAGTCATATGCAAGTATTTGTAGTTTTCAGAGTCAGTCGACGTCGAACGAGGTAATGTCCGTGTCTTAGTTTTGTATCGATAACTGTTGACGATCGATTTAGTACTTCTTTCGAATCCTTACTTTAGCTTTAAAATTTTTCGCCTTCTATCAATTTGAATTAAAGTTTAACTGAATATTTTGTAATATAGGATACATAGCAAATACGAGCTTACTTGTGAGAACCGTAAAAAAATTACATTAATAAAGCGTCACTAAATAAATATTAACTTTTCGACGTATGGTCTGAAACTATAAGTTGTATCGTTTTACTGTTTACAATATTTAGTTGATTTTAAAAGTAACGGTTTCTCATCCTCATTTCTAAAAGCGCCAAAAGTGTAAAAATTAAAACTTTTCCATTAAAAAATGACGCAAATGGAAGTTAAAAGAAAAAATGTAGGACCATCTTGTTATACCGTTCATTCAATTTTAGAGATAAGATGTTTCCCTAAAATGGACAGTAGCTCATTCGATGAACAAAAGTAACGTATGCCTCGACGCACTTTATATATTGAGTTCAAACGTTTAATTAAAATTGGAAGCTATGAACTGGTAGTTGAGAAGAATCGGATGCTGGAAATTGGAATTGTTGTCCTTGAGAATCAACTGATGGAGCAATTCTTGCATCTTCTTCTTCCGAACTGAAGTAACGTTCAATGATGTCAAAGGCTTTTTGGTAGATTTCAAAGTTCTGATGAGATTGTAAAAATTCTATTTTCTCTAGGCCTGTAAACATATTGTACATAGTAAAAATAACATTATCTCGTATTCTTACATAAAAGATATCTTATATAAATATATATACATATAAATAAAAATATACATACCAAAGCTTTGTTCAATAAGAACGCAGTATGGATTAACACCATTGTGATGAATAGCGTCCTGTTCTCCAAGACGTAAAATATTTTCCAAGCCATTCAGTGCTACTTGTATAATCTTAGCGTCCATTACTGTCAACAATTCACATAAGGGAGGAATGCAATTTTGTTCTGCTAAATATCTAATTTGTTCTGGAGTTCCTCCACTGGTAGCATTTGTAAGAGCCCACGTGGCTTCTTTACGCGTTTTGAATTCGGCTTTGCCCAGAATTTCTATCAAGACTGGAAAAATTTTGGCATCTATGACAGCCTGAAAGATTTAATAACATAATTTTTTAGTTTAGTAAAATTTAGTTTAGTTTTGAAGATTTTTAAACAAAGCAATGTAATACTTCATTTTTAATCTTAAACCAACCTGAATTTGTTGTGCATTTCCAGCAGTGATATTGGAGATTGTCCAACAAGCTTCTTTCCGAATAGTTTCTCGTGATTGTCCAAGCAAATTTAACAAGCAGGGTAATGCTGAACAATTCAGGACAATTTGAGTTTGCATATCATCACCAGTAACTATGTTACCTACAGCTCGTAATGCTGCACTTGTAACATTATGTTCCTCATGCCTAGAAAATAAAGTTAATATTTGAAATAAACAATACATTAAAAAGTAATTTTTATGTTAGGATTTTAAACAACTTACATTAATAATTCAACAAGACGTCGACATACTCCAGCATCTATAACAGCTTGAATTTTTTCGTTTGGTCCATCACTCAAATAAGAAAGGGCCCAACATGCATCGGCCAAAACATCTGAATCTTGATGATTCAATAGATATGCAAGGACTGGCAAGCAAGGAGCAACTTTATTGAAGTCAGGTGGAGGATTCTTTCCTCTACATAGATTTGACAATGCCCAAACTGCATTTCGTGTCATAGTTAAACGCGTTGATTTTGAAAGAAGTCTGCAAAAAAGTATATATTTATAGATAGATTAAGAATATATCTTTATGAAGTTAGCAGGCAGTTGTTGAGAGTAGTAATTCTCAACCATGTCTATGAACTCGAACCTAAGCAAGTTCAATCACGGATAATTTGTATATAATATATTCATAACTACATATAAAAAATCTGTAACAAAAAACTAATCCTGTTTACACTCTAGATTTTCGCAAGTAGATTAGCAAAGATAAAATAATTAATGTCACGAAATTTTAGAAAATAAATACTCTTAGATTTTCTCCTTTATTATATTAACAAAAAAAAAAAAACTTGATGGTCAAGAGAACTGAATCTAAGCTTGTGATAACGTGATTGTAAAAATAAAAATGAATTCATAAGTAATAAACACATGAATATTAAATATAATCGAACCGCAAATTTATGATATGCACAAAAAATCTTGGATAAAATATACTTACAAAAGAAGGGGAGGCAAAATACCACTGGCTAAAACATGATCTCTGCACTCAGACCCATCTCCTGCTATATTGCCTAAAGCCCATACTGCCTGTTCTTGTACATCCTCATTATCAGAACTTAGAAGTGCAATAAACATAGGTACTGCTCCAGCATCAATCACCATACGGGTTTGCTGAGATGTTCCACTAGCAATATTTGTTAATGCCCAAGCAGCTTCAAACTGTAAAATTATTGTATTCCTCAATTTACATATTTTAATACATAAAATAAAATCACTAAGCTTTTTAATATACAAAACTAGCAAGTAATAAATTATTATTTTACGCATAATCAATTGCTTGTATATTTTTTAAAGTTAAAAGATATATTGAATTCTTGACACAATAAATTACAAAACTAATAAAAATTTTTTAATTTTCTATAACGTTTACCAGTATATCATTTCTTTTAGTTTTTTCATATAATTAATACAAATTTCACAATGTACTATTTATTGTGTATGTACTTAAAATTAATAGATAATACTAACCTGTAATGTGCAGTTGGTATCATTTTTGAGAAATTCAACAAATCGAGGTAGAATTCCTGTTTGTATAACTTCATCGATGGGTGGATTTGGTTCTCTAGATAGGAGCTTTCTGAATTTTTGAGTAGCTGCCATTTGTTCATCTACATCTAAACTATACAATGCTTGAACCATCTCAGGAGTTATACCCGGAGCTTGCTGCTGGAAAAAAAAAGCAGTAGATTAGCCTACTAATATTTTCACTAACAAATTGACTTTCTACACATAGCATGCTAATTTAAGCTATGTACCAGAATAGGTGCCGGAACAGCATAGTCTTCATTGATTGAAACACCATCATCATCGGTGACAACATTAGGAACGTTACGTCTTTTTGACAGTTGTTGTTCTCTCTTTTGTTTCCTCAACTGTACACCCTCTTCTTCCCTACGCCTTCTAAGCTCTTGTGAGTCCAGCCCAACATTCTTGTAACGATACCTATGTGTTGGTCCAGTCGACATCTGAAATAATATCAAAGCTTAACAATCAATTCAGCCACTCTATCAAACGCTTTTCTGCTACTAACGAAACGCAAGCGCGAAGCTTTCGCTCTAGTTTCGCAATTGTGCGCTGCGGTAAAAGCCGAGCAGTCACATGTACCATTTTCTAGAGCAGCAGAAGCCTATACTCTAGCTTATAGAGTGAGAAAATATGGACGTGCGTATAATATAGCGCACGAGTAGAGGCGCTGAAGGGTTATGTTTCCGCTCGAGAATTCGTGAAACGTCGCTGTAGCTGCAAGTAGTTGAGAACAGCTAAAAAAAACAAAAAAAAGTCACGCGAGCAAAGTAGCTAGCGTACGCCTTGGCGACAAAGGAGTCGGATACACTCTAAAAGCGCACCTCCACTCCAACACATACATATTATCTCGGGACTTGGGCGAGAAATTCGACATTTTGCCAGAGCGCGCATTTATATTCGAACATCGGCGACAACGCACGTTCTCGTGCGATTGACATTGGGCCGCGCACACGAGAAAGAGAGAGAAAGAACGCTCTTGCGAGGGGCAAGCGCAAGAGTGTGGAGTACAGCGCACATAGCGTGCAATCGAACGTGCGTATATGTACAGAGAGAGAGAGAGAGAGAGAGAGAGAGATGTATGATATTATATATGAGCACTCATCGGATCACACGAATTTTTTTCAACCTTGCGCTTTTTCGCAACGTTCCAAGATTCACATATAGGTATATATTATACATGCTCTTCTGGGCCGCGCAGCGAAAGCCAAGCCCGCGAAAACGAAAGGTCGAAAGAGAGAGAGGTAAGAGTTGCGACTCAGGATTTTGTTGGTGTTACTTACGGTTGCAGGTTTTGTTCAGCTTTGCTACGGGACGATGAATATCAAACGAAAAAGTTCATGAGCCTCTCTACGGGTATATACTACCGCGCCGCTCGCTTGCTCGCTAGCTCCGCCACACCACAGCACTACAGTCGGGCCGTGTAGTGTACGCTCGTCACCGTCACCGTCGTGCCGTCGTCGTCGTTCACACACGCGCGCACACTTCTTATTTCCCAGGGCCAAAGCAGTCGCGCAGAGCCAGCAGCAGCAGCGGAGCGGCACTACAGCAGCAGCGCGCGCACACAGATAAAGAGCGCACAGTGCAGCTTCGCGGACAAGGGGTGGAGGGGGAGAGAAGCGCACGAGGAAAAGCTTTTGGACGAACGAACGTACCTATATACGCGTAAAGACGTACATATAGGTATAGTATAGTAGTGTAGTATAGGTACAAGCGCTTGTGTATGTGCGTGCGCCGATGGCTTCGCGCCGCCACCAACGCGTGACTCATAAACGCGTATAATAGGTATACCTATATCTCTCGTCTCGAGCGTTTATATATAGGGAGTAGGATAGAGCAATGGAATCACGGGTTTACGTGGTCAGATGCGGCTCAGTGATAGGCCGAGACGCTAGGGCTTTATTTATCCTGATTCCACCAGAGAACCTCTGTCAGTCACCACTGTAGGCAGAACATACGCACAGACGCGGCGCCCATTGGCCCAGGGTCTTCTTATTCTGCTTACTTTTTTATTATAGCTATGTCTTGCTGGAACAATAAAATTGATTCAATAAACTACCTGGGTATATGGAATCAAAGCAATATTGAGAATGAGAAAGCAATTCTGTCATCAGTCCACGTTCGTCAAAGGTCGATTTTTCAGCCGCTATTCATGAACGAGCTTTCGTGACAAATCATTTGTCATGATTATGAATTCCTTAGTACTAACGTTTATAAAACAAAAAAGCACTTACAATAATACAAGTATGATACTTTTTTTTTCTTTTTTTTTTTTTCAATACATCAGGTCCGTTTGACCGATTTTACTAACAGGAGCAGTTTTCAAATCAAGTTTTTATAACAATAGATCATTATTAAATATTAAACCAAAAACCGCATTTTTACACCAAATAAGTATACCAATTATCGTATTTTGAATGATTCTAAAATATATTACGTACGATTTATAAAAATAATTAATAGGTAGCAAATAAATATTTTACAATGTTTATAAATTGATCTGACATCAAATTACAATTCTGAGTTATTGTATTTATAACGCATTTGATTGCAAAGAGAAATAATATCAATAATAATATATTTAAAGATCTTACTTTTAGTTTTTCTTTATTGTTAAAATAATATTTTTATTATAAAAAAGAAATATTCTCTCTAAATTTTCGTTCATGAAATTCTCACCAATGAAATGATTCTCTTTCTTATACTTTATGATGGCTTATTTATAAAAAAAAAGTTTGAAATGAAGTAATTTAGAGGTAAATTACTAAACAATATGACAAAATTTTTCAATTATATAAGGTACTCTATATTATAGCAATTGTTTAAGTAGGACATTTAAAGCGTAGAAATCCAGGTATACACAAAAATTTTAATAGCAATATTTCTTATAGTTTATTATAATAAGCTATAGTTAAATTTATATATATATATGTACATTTAAGTAGTTTGTACATTAAATTTACAACTTTAGATTAAGTTTTTAATAATATATTTACAAAATGTATTATTTGTCATTTGTATAAAAAATACATTAAGATTCCCTTTTTAACATCTTTAATAAACATACTGCTTGGCAAGAGCTCTGAGAAATCTTGCTTTACGAGTATTAGCAGCTTCTCTCTGTATTTCTTCATTGTTATTAGAATTAAGTTCCAGAAGACCAATAACTTTAATCTGTAAATAAGTCATGTAATATTTGTTCATTATTTAATAATACATATTATGTAAAAGTAAAAAGTTTAATTACCGCAAGTTGTTTTCGATGATGTTCTCCTCTTTTTGTATGTAAGTTAATTAAATATTCAAGTATAGTTGTATCCCATATACAATGATAATATGCATCCATTGCATCATTTGGTGCAGCATTTTTTTGTTCGTTACCAGCCATTTTAAATGCTAGAGTATAATCAACTTCATCTAAAAATTGACAAAGTACAACTGCTTGTGTATTACATTGTAGATGTGCACAGCATTTAATCATTCTTCTGTAAACCAAGTCATCTATTTGTCCACGTACTGGTAAAGTAAATAAGTCACTGGCTACTATAATTGCTTCTAAATAATACTTCATGGCACTTTCATAATAACCTAATACTAAGACGAAAATAACACCAATTTAAATATTGTATAACATTAATATTAATTTTATTAATTCATTATAAAATTTCAATATAAAAACTTACCAAAATTTAGGTCTCCCATCAGTCTTAACCAAGGTACATTATTTGGGTAATATTTTAAGGCTTGTGAGAGCAATTGAAATAAGTATTCACCAATAACTCTTGTATTATATTGTTTTGAACTGAAAGAATATTATTACAGCAAAATTTTAAATGATAAATGTAGCTAATATAAAACAAAATCGAAATTAGAAACTTACTTTGGTATACTAGCAGGCCACATATTTAAATATGTTGTATAAAGTTCTAAACTAGATTCATCTCTTAAAATATTATGCAATCGAGCAAGTAGAGAAATGGCTATATTCAAAACTGTAACCTCTCTCAAACGACTGAAAGTTGATGATATATTCACTAAGGTATCTCTTGATACACTGTTTCCTGATGATCCGCTATTACCACTGCTACGTTTTTGCGGCATATCTCGATTTGGTTTACATGCTGCTAAAACCATATCCCAAGCTTCCTTTGGGAACTTTTGACCTTTATATCTTGCTACGTTACTTAAAGCTGCAGCAAATTCAAAGCAACTCCACTGCTTTTCCAAGCTTGTCAAATAATCCCACTCAGCCATATTTAACAAAAACACTGTACAATATTCTATGATTTCTTGTCTAGGTAATACTTGATCTGTTGATTGAAGAGTAGCTAAACATTGTTTACATTGTACAGCTAAAGCTTGTGTATCGCCTAAAAATAAGTTAAAATTATATTAAAAATTATATTTTAAGTATATGCAATGATAATAATAATAGTAATAAAAGAATAGAAAATTTTTACTGATTAAGAAATAATAAAATGAAACTTACAAATACCAGTAGCAGGCCAAGCATGTAAGCAATGACATATTTCATTTAATAACATCTCCCAAGTCAAAAGTTTTAAGAGCTTAAATATCAAATTACTTCCTCCCATTGGAATCTTATTAGATTCATTTAAACTTTGTGCATGATGTTGCACTTCATTTTCAACTATGTTTAATAATGATTTAGACCCAGCAAAATCTTTTGATAAAGCAAGTTCTTTGCTTTTTGCTAATAAAATATAAGAATAGTCCTTCAAAAAACCTTCTGGTATAGATGAAATAACACTTTGTAATGGTATTGGTATTTCCCAAGAGTTACTTATTTGCCATAATGGTTTAGCATAACTTGAATTATCAAGACGCACAATTTCTAGAAGAGTTTCTCGTATTTCATGTGGATTGTAAGATAAGATCAAGCGTTGTTCTAACTCAAATATCTCGATTCTTTGTTTTTCTAAAATTTACAATGAATATATAATATTTTACAACTTGTAATATGGTAAGTGTAAAAAACATACATACTTGTGTAATCAACTGGTGTTATACCCCAATCATCATTTATTAACAAATTTGGAATATCTAGGTCATCGGGGGATGCTTCCTTCTTTATTTCTTGCAATTCATTAGCATCAAATAAACTTGTATAGTTAACATCATTCAAAATTGCTACAGCAAGTCCTTCAACCTCTCCCATAACAATAAGATATAAAAAATGACGTGCTATCCTTCTTTTGTCTGAAGTTGATGCCTTATCTAATATGCCATTAAATGCCTATAAAAATTTATGTTAACATTTCATTATATACATACATATATATTTTATTAAAAAATTTGCAAAGATATATTACCCAGAAAAGTACTTCTAGTCCTTTTGGTCCTGCACCTTTAATTGCTGATACATAATCACCAATAATAGGTTCATTTTGTACTACTCTACGAACAAGATTTAAACATTGAATTTGCAATAGTAAGTATTAACTAAACCACCTTGAATATCTAATTCTAAATTGTCTCTATATACTTGTGGTATTTCCCTTGTTATATTATCTGCTTGTAAAATTTGTAAAATATTCTGAAAAGTAAATATAATATCATAACTGGATTGGCTAGTGGGTCAGATTTTAATATTTTTAGCTATACTGAAGTCAAATATGGTCTAATTTTAAGATATACAACTTTAAAAATTTTGAGATGCTTGCATTGCAAAGTGAAAAGTTTTTTTAATGATTTGTCAACATTATTGCATAATACTAATCCATTGAATCTTTTGAATCCATTTTAAATCCTCTTAATTTATTTTTATTTTAAGATATAACGACTGGAAAAGTTTATTTAAAATTTCTCAAATAAAAAAAAATCAGATTCAGATGATTCAAAATGTATTTTGTGGGGCATGATTAATCAATGAACACGAGCGTGCTCCAAAGGCAAGTATATAGTATAATTATATGATATCACTAACTAAATCATTAAAAAATTTTATTGACTTTGAGTGACAATATAGCTCAACATTTTCAGAAGTCAGAGATATCTCAAAATCCTGGGTCTATAAAACATCATTCAGGTCATATTTGGATTAATCAGCTTAAAATATATAAGATTTCTAAGGTTCAATTTACTGGACATCCTATTGTTATTTTTTAGAGTGACAAGATAATTAATGTACATACTGTATATTGATCTTTTGTAGACATAAGAAGTTGTTGTGTGAGGTTGGGTTTTTTATCCTCTACAGGTACCTCACATGCTAAACAATATCCATCTAAACATTCCTTTTTTATAATACAAAATGACAGTGGTTTGGAAGTGTCAAGTTTTTCATATAAAGACTTTGCTTGGGATATATGATGCTTTGCTTTTGGATACTCTTCTCTTAAAATATGAAAAGTTGCAAGATCGTAATGTATCTGCATAAAAATAAATAAAAAATTAGGTTTCGTTAAATAAGTCATTTACATATAAAATAAATGCAATATTATTACCTGACATTTCAACTCTTCTTCTGTAATAGTTATAACATCATCCCAGTTTTGTTTTATTTCAGTACTGTTTTCCGTTAACATTTGAAATGTGTCAAAAGAAATAATTTTTGGTTTTATATCATTTAATTCTAAAACAGCATTTAAGAAGATAATACTGTTAGGAGCTTGTGCTTCTAGTTTTCTTATAATATCATCATTTAGTGCTGATGGTGGAAAATTGTTTTCTGGTGGTCCTTGGCTAATAATAAAATTATTTATTAATCAAATATTATATGAAATAAATTACCTGATTTATTTACCTTAATATATTGAAATCTTACCTGGGTGCAAATAACTTTTGTTGCTTGTTGTATACATGAATAACCAAAGCTCTAAAAAAAATGGTTCTCAATAACCATCTATGGTATAATATTAATGTGAATAAGACTCTATCTGAGGCTGTACTTGGTGGATGCTCCGGTACTGCTGGTATTTCAACTGTTACATCCATGGTAATAAAAAATAAATCTTGCAATAGAGTTATTTGCATTTGCAAAGGTAAATTTTTCTGTAGCAAACCCAAATTCCATTTTAAATGAGCTGCTACTTTTAATGAAAGAATTTTCAAAGCAAGATTCTTATACGTCCATTTATTTACAGCAGTTATTTTAACCTCATTAGAGTCATTCTCAACTTTAACTTCATTATTCTGCTTGGCATTTATAGTCATAAATTTAATAATAAGATCAGTTGGCGATGGATCTATAAATAATTGAAATTAATTATCTAGAACTTTGTAAATATAATAAATCAACAGAAAAAATCTATATCTATTTTCAGAATTTATTATATTCTTAAATGTAGAATAAATAATTTATATAATAGGTAAGTATAAGTATAATTTAGTCAAATTTTATAATAATAATCATAATTTTAAGGAAACAGAAAGTAAATATTATAAAAAAGTATGGAAATAAGTGAGGTTATAAACAACAAACCTGGTGATGGTTTCGAAATATGTTCTCTTAGTAATCCAGGATTTAAAAGGAATTCAAACCATAAAACAGTTTCCGGTGAAATCGGCACTGTGCCCGGTCTTAATAAATCCACATCCATTGTTATTTCTATGACTACCTCTGGAGTTTGGCCTACGTGCTACAGTTGCTGAACAGTGAACAGGCTATAAGGATAAGTACTTAGTGTTTTTTTTAATGTCCTAGCTAACCTTTCACAATGTACGGATGTAAGCAAACAGGCTATAGAATAAAATAAAGTATGTAATCGACGATTTCAAATGAAAAAGCGCCATCTATTAATCCCAATATTATTATTACCCTATTTCTGAGTCTGGGCTTCCTGTTCCCTATTTTCTATACCTATACATGATATTTTTTTTATTTTTCTTATTTATTATTTTTTTTACTCCAAGAAGTATCTGCATTCTGCACCAACAGCTATCTCCACATTACTTGTTGATTACTTGTTGACTATATACTATAATTCTTATTAGCTGATTACCTCTACTTCGAAAATTTATAAAGTTACCGCATAAGATTTATAGATATATGCGCTTTTTCTTTATACATATCTAGTTATTGTTTATATATATATAGGTAGTAATTTATATTCCTCAAATTTTTATATATTATAAAACAAATGTTTTGATATACCTCAATAAGCAAATTATTTATTTGTGAATAAATAAATATATGTATCTATACCAAATTGCTCTTCAAATGCAATCTTATATTTTAAATACTTAATAATAAAATTTAAAACGCTCGTATAAACAGCGTCTAATGTTGTAAATTAAATGTTTAACTTGCTATATTGTAAAATTTAACTTATAATAATAATAATCTGTATTCGTTTAAAGTTGTTGGTTGCTTTAGGTTACGGAAGTCAAATAAATATGTACATAACTACAAGCCGTGAAAATCTTCTAGTTTGATCAATGAACTTCCATGTATACATGTATACGTACAAATGAGGTAGCACTTTTTATTTTCCTTAAATAACGGAAATAACGGGAATCCTCGATGGCTAAATTAAATACATCGTTAGTTGAAAAAAAATGTTTGCAACAGCAATCGCATAAATCTTTAATAAAAGAAATAAATAAGGACCATTTGAAGAAAATTACACATCTTTTTATGGACGATCAAGGCATTAACGAAATAGTAAACAAATGGATTTTAATTAAGAATATTCTTTAAATTTTCTACTAACAAATGGTTTATGAATTTTAGGAAGATTTTAGCATATGTAAAAGTTTAAGAGTAATTTACCTTCAAAGAAATTGCATTGAAAAAATAAAAAATCTTGATTTCGCTTCCAACGTAACACACCTTTACCTGCAACATAATGAAATAACGAAAATTGCAAATCTAGGTAACATGGTGAAACTGAAAAAGTTATTTTTAGGATATAATCGTATTCCGGTAATAGAGGGCTTGGAAAACTTAATCAATTTGTCAGAACTACATGTTGAAAAGCAAAGATTGGCTTTAGGAGAAAGATTATGTTTTGAACCAAGAACTACATCTACACTGGCCGTGAGTTTTACTAAATAAATTTAAAATCATATATTATCAATCTAGTGCATTAAAAAAATATCTTTTTTTCCAAGGGTTGTTTGACATACCTTAATGTATCAAATACTAAACTTACATCTTTGAATGATCTTAAAAACTTTGATAAATTAGTAACTCTTGAAGCCAAAGATAACATGATTAAAAACATTAAAGATTTAACCGAAACTATCAGCAGTTTACGTCGATTAGAAAACCTGTTTATACAAGGTAATCCAGTTACGAAAATTTGTCGATATCGAGAAAACCTAATAGCCAATAGTTATTCTCTAAGTGAGTTTAGATGAAATGAATTTTATCAAACTTTGAATATTACTTATTTCATTAATAATTATATAAATCGTTTACCTATAGCAACTTTGGATGAAAAACATATCACAGAAAATTCACGGGAATTTTTAAGAAGATTCAAACTTGAAAAACTCCAACAATCACGAAAAAAATTAGATATCTCTTTAAGTGAAGATATAACAAGTACGTATATTTTTATTACGTTCAAGCAAACGGCTAATTTAAATATTTTTAATTTTTAGGTTCTTTAAATTTGCCGCCTGCTTTTAGAAGATCAGTTTCAAGGGCGATGTTTCAAAATATTAATCCGGTATTTTCATTCCCTGGAATTTCAACAGGAGTTACACCATCACAAATTTTTCCTTCGTGGAAATCAAGTAAAGTTTTTATAACGTAAAGATTATTAGAATTATAATAATTGTATTTATTTACTTACTGAAGCAATATAAATATTATAGCATTATCTACCAAAGAAATGAAAAATAATCACATATTACCTCGGCCATTTTGGAGAAATCAGAAAAATGATCAAAATATAATTAAAAATAAAACAAAGGAAAAAACTGCGAATTTTTCAACGTTTTACAAATAAAAAAAGTATTAAAAGTAAATAAAAAATAGGCTATTTGTAATCTGATTTATTAGTTTTATAGACTCGTTGTAGAAAAAATTAATCACAATGTTACAATGAAGAAGAAAGGCATATATGGGAGACTGGATTTTTCAATTTTCATACAAAATGTAAATATTAGTCTCGCAATGAAAGGTCTCTTACTTATAGTTACTTATTACGATACATAATAAATTGTTATTAAAATAAAAACATTAAATTAATAAGGGACGAAACAAAATCTGTACGAAAGTAAAAACTTACAAACGACGTTTTTACAGCATTTAGTGATAACGACATCGTTACCTCCACGGTATATATATATATAATAAAACTCTTGTCCAATCGTGTTACTACAGAAAATAAAATACTTTGTAGCAGTTTTAACTGTAGCAGCGCTTATACTATTTCAATGAAGCGAAGTAAATCTCTATAATGCAAACTAATAAATACAACTCAATAATACAATGCTTTATGATACAACATCGCTGTGAAGGCGGAATGGTGCATTAAAAAAAAAAAGAATGATGAATAAAAATCAAGAAACAATATCGTTTTTCGGTAAATATCGTTACCGAGGGCAAGGCTAAAAGGCCACTTTGGAAATGCTGAAAATAACGATTAGATCGAGTAACTTGTATTCAAAATTGAATTTCATTAAGACAAACTATTAATTGATCAAACTTTTTTAGAAATGTCAAAGGTGGAACTAATCTCCATATGTAATTTATGAGTAAACTTGTCATAAAAGTGTAAATGAATAAGATTTATTTGCAGCATAACATTTTAATTAAAAAGGTATTTTTAATTCTTTTATATAATTATATCTTACAATAAAATTATTTTAAAACAATTTAAAAGTTCATTTCATCGAAATTGCCGCTGCTTTAAATGGATGGATTATATTTAAACATAAAGTAAAATATGTTTAAAACAACAAGAATCTTTAAAAATATGTAGATCTAGAGCTACACACTCTATAGCTAAATTTAGACATATACGCTGACCAAAGCATCAATGCTATTGGTATGTAATTGTATTTATAATTTATTAATCTATTATAATTAATAATTATAACTAATATTTTGCACAGAACAGTAAAATTTACACCACTTTTTAAACAACTTGATTCTTTTTTTATATTGATTTTTTTCATTGCATAACTTTTTCATATTGTTATTAAAAGTGATGACGATTCAAGTGTTCCCGTAGCCTAAGTATATTTTATATATGTATACTATGTATAATATATTAATATTTTATATCCAGACACCTCTGACTCTTTAGCATTTATACCAGTATATATAATATCTGTTTAAAGTGTCAAAATATCTACCGTATCAGAATAATCGTACTATACAGGCAATTTCGTAACAAAGCTACAATTGTTACGTTCGATCATCACATCAGATTCCGCACGTCCAATAAAAACGCGCATTAGTGGAAAAATTCCACTTTACAGACATAATACATGAAGCGACTTCAAAAATGCTGAAAGAAAATGCTAAAGCTCGGAAGAGTTAATGCACGAAGAACGAATTTAAAATTAAAATGTGGGTTTCGATTGAATCGTGATCATGACATTTTTCGTTATTTTTCATTCGTTTAAAATTAATTCTCTTAGTTATTTATATTTATGCTGCGCAAGCAATTCCATTGCTTATGCCCGCAGAAGTCTTTTTTTTTGTTTATTCCAGTATAGAAGGTAGGGCACCCTGTTTTTCACATTTTTCAAGCCAATACATCACACGTGACATCTTTTATATGTAGTACGTTAATCCTGTAATATATCTATGCTGTTTACACGTTTACCATGCACGCATATTCCATACTTCGCGTATATAAACTCTAATCGCTAGTAAGCGAATGCGCACACATTCTTGATTCTCAATCAAGACTTAAGCTAAAACAGTATCACCGTAGTTTTTTTTTTTTAAGTTTAAGATATTCATTGCAAATATCGTTAAGGTGAATTATTGGATTATTTTTTTGACATTTCAAATGCTGACGTGAACACATATCGCGCTTGATGAAAATTACAATTATCTTTTTTTTCTATCAGTACTTGTTAAGTCTCATGATATTAGACACTTGTTTTACTTTACAGGCAGGGCACCCCGTCGCATCTTACTTAGCATCGATTTACAAAATTACTGCGCTGTCTGTTGCTGGATCTCGATTTTCTCGACTGTCATGTCTGGATTCATTTTGGTAGCTTGCGTGATAGCTTCTGCCAAAGCTTGGTCATGATCAATTGGATCACCGTCAGATTGTATCGTTATCTTCTGTTCCACGCGTGTCTCGACAACTCCATCTCGCTCGGTTTTATACTGTAAAATAATAAGAAAAAAAATTAATAAAAGTTAAAATTACGTGTGTAGAAAACAGAGTACACTTTTGCTTAAGCCTATGATAATTTCATCATTTTAAATTGAACGTGGCAGCAAAATAAAAGAAAGAATCAAAATGAAGTTTTCACAAACTTACTGTGATTGTTTCGACGGTGCGAGTTTTACTGGAAATCGTCTGCGAGCTAACGATTTCTCCGGTTGCGCTGTAGTTTCCGTCTTCGCTTTCGACAGCAACCTTTCTCGACTCCGTCGCTACCAGCGGTACCGTCGTCGTCGTGGTCACATTATTGTCGGGCTCATATGCGTATACGTGGCTCTCAGTCGCGACTATACCAGCCGGATCTCCCTATAAAATTTAAAAAAGATAATTAATCAAATGACATTTATTTATCTGATGTTACAGGGTTTCAGATAGCACATAGCTAGAAGTTCACACAGAAAAGTACAGAGGTCTTTTACTCGAAATTCCAGTGAATAAAATTATTTTTATATAGATAATTATAAATATATATATATATATCAATATTAATATGCATTTAATCATATGTTATATTCCTATTGAGTTTTTATTTTTAAAATTTTACATTAACGTAAATCAGTTACTCCATTAAAAAGAATTTGGATTTAAAATAAAATTTAAATGATGTTAATTGTATCCAGATTCGATTGTATACTGTAGATAATTATTTTAAAAAGTTTAAAGAATTTTATTAGTTTTATATACGGGGAATCCACGTATCATAAACAAAAATGTTTTCGATGAGCATACATATATAAGTACAAATATTATACGTAAGTAATAATAATTTAAAATTGCACATAATAAACCATACATGTATAATTGTAGATAATTTTTCTGGGGTGTAAATAGAACGGTAAGAATATACCACACAGAATTACCGATGCATTTAAGCAATCACTTGCGGCAATCATTCGTCGCTTACCTGAGTGCAATATTCACTTTCCAGCTCTTGGTTAGCTGATTGTAATCATGCAACTCAATTAAAAATAGATATACATCTTTTTACAAAAAACACAAATCCATTCTTTTGATATTTTATATATACAACATACAGATACTGTACCAGATTTGTTTAAAGTTGATGTCCTGTTTTCCAAGTGTATTGGTGTAGTGTTGTGTTATTATTTTATTTTGTACTTATTAAAAGCAGTGTATAGTGATATATGAGGCATGTATAAATGTGTAAACATAAAGTAACTATAGAAGTTAAACAAAACGATTATGTTTGATTTCCATGAATATTATTATGAAGTTAATTGTGCATAAATAGTAAATTACGCAACAAGGGCGCAAAGTAGGTGCAATTTTCGGCCGAGTCGAATTTATTGCCCAAGCGAAGGAGGCTTGAAAATATAGAGACGAGGGTGAGTAACCTTGCGCCCGTGTTGCGTACACTATTTTTTTAACCTATAGGACGCAAAAATCGACTGTTAATGCATGTTAAGCGGACGCAAATTTGTCGATTTTTCGTCCGCTAAACAGACATCGAACGTCGAATTTTGCGCATCGCGATTCAAAAAAGAATTTTCAAGTATATTTACAAATGTATTTGATGATTATCATATTTACTAATTTTAATTATCGTCCAAAACTAATATGTACTTTCATATGTTACGGCTGTATCTTTTGCAAATCCAAAATTTTGAATAATTTATTTGTGTTATGATTCAACTATGATGATTTTTTTACATACTTCTAAAATCTTTAATTTAAATACCTCAAAACTGCTACTTATATAGTACATATTGGTAAAATTATTACCACCTGATTAGTTTCTTACGATGTAATTACCTGGTAATACTGATTGCAGAAACCTTGCTGATAGTCGTCAATATCGATGGGTGTGCCGGAATCGCCGCTGCTTGAACTGGATGTACTGTGACGTCGTGTAAACAGCTACATCATGCAATGCGTTAGCCAAGCCGTCGAAATTAATAATGTTCGTGTGTAAAAAAAAAATGATGAAAATAAAATATAATTATGAAATTTAGCCATGAATGCGGCCGTTAACTGCAGCACGTAAATTTTTAATATACGAATCGACTAATAATTTACAAGACCTATATTGTTAATTACTTTCGTCAACATTAATTGATCCAAGCAATGAGCTTTTCAAATTTTATGATAAATTAATAATTATTAAATGCATTAGTGTTTTAATGTGTAATTTGTGTGGCTTCATATTTATAAGTGACAAGTGTGTGTTTTAGTGTGTTATTTCGAACAGACTCCTGTAAAGTTTTTTACTAATAATCAAGAGGTACTATTTCACTACAAAGACAACTATTTATAAATTTTTATAAATATAATACTAACATGTACTGGAGTGTCTTCGATCATTAATATTAAGTGTGTTAAACAGTAATTAAATACACGAGCGACATAACATCAATAAAATATATATATATGATAAAAACTCACGGTATTTATAGATCAACGAATGTATAATATAACAACAACTAGATATAAGATAATATAAATATAACTTTCAATGCACACTTCAATTACTCAGACAATGTCGGAAAAAAACGAGCAAACGCAACAATGCATGCCTTCAAAGTATATATAATATATATATACGTGTATACATACGATCAAGAACATTCTATCAAACTCATGGTAAACGGCGGGAATATGAAAATTACCTGTTCTCCGGAGAGCACGTGACTCGTAGTCCTGACTTCCTGCGTCACGGTGCGCTGTTCCTGTCGTGTGGCACTGGTCGCGGTCGTGTGCGCTACCGTCTTTTCTTCGACCTAGTGTACAAAGTAAATGGTAACAAGCTACTACTTCTAAGGCCCCTGATTAGAAAATAATGGAGTCCTGAATAAATGATGATGGGTTTCTAATTCGTTTTAAAATTTTTATTTGGGAACCGAGTATGTCATACAGTAATGTTTTTTTTTTTTTTTTTTTAATTTTTTCACCGTCTATATTTTAGATTAAAGTTGTGAATTTATAATTTTTGCATAAAATTCTTTTTCAATGATTAAAAATTAAAATTTTAACGAAATTAAAGCTGCGTATTTTTTTTTATTATACATTTTTTCAATATCATTACTCCTAATGTAAAACTATGAACAATTTAAATCATCTCAAATGAATGAAGGTAACCTTTCTAACCAGGGTCATAAATATTACAAATAAAATATCATTTAAATTACTTTCAATTCATTATCTACTTAGTGTAATATAAGAATAATGTGAAAGTAAGCTATACAGTATAGCTTTTTCTTAGTGATATTCTAATAACTAATAAGTGATTTAACGAACCTGACTGGTCTTCTGGTTCTTTTCAAGATCCTCGTGCATCGTAGCTGTACGAGTTGTCACCGCTGTTGCTGAGATATATGGAGCCGTGTCATCGCTAGGTGCCTCGGCCTAAATACAACTACTATGTGACTAATGCAACTTTTTAAATAATGCTTAAAACTAATGATGGTGATGATTTTACTTTGATATTGATTAAATTAAGCTTAAGATAAGATTTTGGCAAAATGGAATTATAAAATTTGCTCAAAAAAGTTTTGTAAGAAAATAGCAGAAAATATTTCTCGTATAGATAAAAAAATTAAAAATAAATACATTTGAGCGTGAAAATATTTCTTATATTTTTTAAGAAATTATTTTAATTAAGACTAAATAAACTCATGTGTACATCACTATGAAAATGAGACAGCTGATAATGGTAATATTTTAAAATTGAAATAAAAGAATATATTTCTACCTGGATGTACACAAATGGTTTGCTATTTTTTAATGAATATGAAGATAAATGATTCTTTACTGATATCAAGACTTACTATTTCAATTAGATGGATTGAAATGTATGCATACATTGTATATAATATACTACAGAATCAAAGGTAGACATAAATTTGACTATTTTAGCTAACATGATAACAAGCAGGAACAAAATTAAACTTAAAACTGGACAAATGGATACAATACCATGCAACAAGATTTTTACATGTCCAATGATTTATAGATTCTGAACAAAAACGGGAACAATAAGTAAACAAATAATGAAAAACTTTTTCACGAAATATGAAACAGGTTTATAGTAAACTAACAATGACACAACAATCTATTTCCTTTTTAGCATTCTCAAGCAGCAGAAAAAAAAATAAAAACATCAGTTTACACTAAATTCTCATATAATAGCAATATGTTTTAAAATTATAAAATTTGATATCTTAAGTACTACCTATTAACTCTTGGGGAGAATCGTCTTGATAACGATAAACGTTCTTTTCTATTTGTTAAAATGCGCACTGAGAATTTTTTTTAAAAATTTTCACCTTATCAGTGTGTGTGGAAACGGTAACTTCACCGGTACCACCTGGTGTGAGGTCCTCGACGCGCTCCTCGACGTTCCGCGTCACACCCTCCTGATCCTTCACCATCGACTGCTTCGTCGTCGATTTGACTATTGTGGGCGTGCTGACCGGCACTACTGGCTTCTTCTGCTTAGGCACGTTCATCTTCGTCGCAGCGCCCTTCAGGTCCCTGATGCTTACTTCTTCCTTTTCCAGCGGCTGTCCGCTCGTCGCGTAAACGACCCCCTCCTTGATGAATGAACCGCTCTCATCGAATAGCTCCTGATTCTTAGGCTTACCGCTCTTATCGTAGATCTTTCCATCCTTCACGTAGCTGCCGTCCTCGGAGAAGACACCACTAGCTACTGGTGTTCCGTCCTTGTTGCAGATCAAACCCCTCTTTATGAGCGTTATCGTGATAGTCGTGTAGTATTTGTCTAAGGGTTTGCCCTGAGGCGAGGTCACGATGCCGTTCTTGATGACATTACCCTCGTTATCGAATGTGGCGGTCTTCAAAGGTTTTCCAGCTTCATCAACTACGACGCCCTGAACAACCTTAAGACCTTCGGGTCCAAAAGCCTCTTGCGTCAGAGGCTGTCCATTAGCCTCATATACTTTTCCATCCTTGACATAGCATGTCTCGGGAGCCAGTTGTCCTTGAGTCAATGGTCTTTTATTTGGGCCTAGCACTAGTCCATTCTTAATAATGTTACCATCAGAATTAACTTGAGCTTGTGTTAAAGGTTTGCCCTCCCGGTCGTAAATTTTACCATTCTTGATGGTCGCACCATCTTCATTAAACATTGCCTGTTTCAAAGGCTTGCCATCTTTGTCTGTCACCAAACCATAGCGATAGTATGTGATCGTAACGATGGAAAGTTTCTTGTTGAGAGGTTTTCTGTCTGATCCATAAATTGAACCATCTTGAATGTAGCTACCTTCATCGCCGAAGGTTCCTCGTTTCAACGGCTTCATATCCTTACCGTAAATAAAACCATTTTGAATGTAACCCTCTTCGGTTCCGAACGAACTGTGGTTTAGAGGCTGCCCATCCTTGCCAAATAGTCGACCCTCCTCTACGTAGTGTCCGGTCGGCAGAGTAGTACCGGCGTTCAAAAGCTGTCCACCCCATCCGTAGACCAAACCGTCCCTGATGTACGTCTCGTCAGTTCGGAAAGCACCTTGTTTCAGTGGTCGCTCATTCACATCATATACGACACCGTCTCTGATGTAACATCCATCGGGCAACAGAGACGCTTGGTTTTTAGGTTTTCCTTGAGAATCCACAATTTTACCATCTTTAACTGCTAAACCATCGGGTCCATTGTCATCTTGTGTCAAAGGTTTACCGTCCCTACCCATGATCAATCCGTTTTTGATTTGGTTACCATCAGGTCCAAAGTTACCCTCGGCAACAAGTTTGCCTTCTTTGTCGTGGATAAGTCCTCCAGCTACGTAGGCTCCATCAGAGCAAAAAACATCACTGTTCAAAGGTTTTCCCGAGTTATTAAAGATCACTCCATTTGCAATGTAACTGTCTGCCGGTAAAGTTGAGCTGAGATTAAGTGGTTTACCGTCCTGGCCAATAATAAGACCGTCTTTAACGTAGCTACCGTCTGGCCTAAAGAATGAGAATTTAATGGGTTTGCCTTCCTTTGTTACTACCTTGCCGTCTTTGATAGCCAGACCTTCTGGTACCAAAGAATCTTGATTCAAGAGTTTGCCAGATTTAGCATGAGCGAGGCCCTTCTTCGCGTATGTACCATTGGAGGCCAGAGACTCTTGCTTCACTGGCTTACCGTCTTTGCCAATTACGTTTCCATCCTTGATTGTCACTCCTTCAGGACCTAAGATACCTTGCTTCAACGGTGTACCGTTGGAATTGAGAATGACACCGTCCCTAATAGCTGTATTATCTGGTTTGAATAAGTTCTGATTTAATGGTTTTCCATTTTTATCGCATATTATACCATTTTTAATATATGATCCATCCACGATCAATGGGATTTGGTTAAGAGGTCTACCATCCTTACCGTGAATGATACCATCCTTTACAAAACTACCGTCCGGCTTGTAGAAAGCATGTTTGATGGATTTACCATCCTTACCAACAATTTTACCGTGCGAAAGATGTGCACCATTTGGCAAGAGGGAACCTTGGTTCAAGAATTTGCCATCTTTACCGTACACAATTCCATCCTTTATTGATGAACCGTCCGAACTGAAAGTCACATGTTTTACTGGTTTACCATCCTTAGCGTAAACTTTACCCTCAGTGACATAATGACCTTCGTGGCCGAGATCACCACTAGCAAGAGGCTTACCGTCTCTACCGTAAATTAGCCCATCATGGATATATGTTGCATCAGGCAACAAAGCAATTTGATCTAAAGGTTTGCCGTCATTTCTGCAAACAATACCACCTACAATGTAGTTTCCATCGGCTCCGTAAGAACCTTGAGTCAAAGGTCTGCCATCTTGGGTGAACACTAATCCTTCTTTGACGAAAGTGCCATCAACACCTAATTTATTGTACTGTAGCGGTTTGCCATTCCTAGATACGATTTTGCCATCCTTGACAAGTGTGTGATCCGGTCCAAGTCCACGTCCACTCAAGACGCGATTGTCCGAACCATACAGAATACCATTTTTAATTGAATTACCATCAGTTCCAAGGACTTCTTGGTACAGAGGCTTATTGTCTTTACCGGTGACAATACCGTTAGCAATGTGAGTGCTGTGCGGGCCAAAGTCTGCTTTTTTGATGGGTTTTCCATCCTTAGAGCAAATTTTGCCGTCAATGATGCGAGAACCATCAGGGCCCAGAGTGTTCTGATCCAGAGGTTTACCCTCTTTTGTAAAGATAACTCCACCAATTATTCTCGAACCATCGGGTAACGGCAATATGTGATATTCGGAATCAGCTTCTTTGGTACCAGGGATAATGACGCCTGGTACGACTTGGGCACCCTCGTTCTTGGCCTCACCCTGGATCAGGGCCTCTGACAAGGTCTTTGGATCCTTAGCTACTTTTCCAGGAGTTGTTGTGGGTGGTGCTGGCGGTTGAACTACCGGTTTTGTTATTACCGGAACAATGGGTTGGGCGGGAGCTGGTTGAGTAGCTGTAGCTACTTCAGTGGTACCCTTCTGTTGTTCTTTTAGTCCAGCGGATTCAACGTAGTTCAATCCCGGAGTTTTGATACCGACAGGAGATAGGGCTGATTGAGGTGGGGGAACTTGCTTTTCGTCTGCCTCTTTCTTTCTTTTCCCCGCTTGCTCCTCCAGTTTTTTATTTTCACCGGGAGCGTAATTGAAGGCCAGACCTGTAGCCTTTCTGCTGCCAAACGTAGGTGATTGTTGATCCTGCAACGCAGATGACACGGGCTTATTATCTTCATAAGAAAAACCATGAGGTGTGAAACGTTTTTTCGTCGGCGAAGTCTCGTGCTCCTCGTACTCATAAGGCTTGGTGAATGCTAACTTTTCAGGGACTGTTGTCTTTTTTTCGGCATCGGATTTCTCATCGGGGGTCTTGATCTTCTCCGAGGTTGACAGGTCGGACTCGAGGTCACTTTTTTCCTTCGAGTCATCCAACTCCTTATTCTTCTTTTGCTTCTTCTGCTTCTCGTCCTTGTCTCGCTTACCAAACAGCCCAAAGCCACTGACTGGACTCTTTTGTGTGTGACGAAAAGAATGATGGAAAAAAAGAAAAAAATTCGTTTTGTCAAAAATAAGGGTGTGATGAATGAGGAGGTAAGTGATTTCAATAGTGCATTTTACGTAGGCAGGGTTAGTGAGAAAATCTGAAGTAGAAAGAAGTGATATATCACTACGGTTCAAAATGTGTTAGTGGCATCTCTCCCGCTCCAACCGAAGCGAGATAAATGTGGCTCTACTTTGCCGACGACGTGAGGTGATTTTCACTATCGCGTTTCAACGGACTTACCTTAACTTTCTCCTTCTTTTCCTTCTCGGCTTTTTCAGGCTTGTCTGGGGTCTTTTCGCCCTTCTTATCTTTCTTTTTAGTGTCCTTTTTCGCGGGCGACTTTTCATCAATGCTTTCGAGCTGTGAGCTCTCATTTAATGCATCAGATTTGTTGAGATCATTATGGTTTTCCTTTTCGTTTTCATTTTTAATATCCTTCTTCTTCTTGGATAAACCACCGGGCGGTAGGACAGCGATTCCTCCGACCGGTTTCTATAATGTAAAGTAATTCACAATCACACGTCGCTTCATGCAATAAGCTTAAGCGGCTACTTCTCTTTCTTATGTTCTACGGGTCGTTATATCTGCTTATACTGATATACATACAGAATACAAAATGATTATAATATCTATCTAAACAACGCGTTTGCCGTGCTTTCATGCATCACAGATGATAATCCATCTATACTCTATTACCATTTGGTATACGATATCACAAGAACGTTAATGTAATATTGCAATAGATGATGATTCATTCATCACGACTTTGGTTTGTTGTAACAGAGCTCTTTATATATATTAGACGTCCAAAAATAAAAAATTCGCTTAATTTGTATTCCGTTACAGCATATTATAAATGTTTTATTACTAAAACCTTTAATTTAAAGATATTTTAGAATTTATTTAAATATTATATATGGCATTGACACTACATTAATTTTACCGGACGTAACACAAGGACAAAGAATACAAACATATGACACCATAATCACAGTCTATAGAACAATAATAACAGTGACTCGTATACACAAATGTAATAAATTTAAAAGCGATGCTCACATTATCGTAAAGTTGATTAATAAGAATATAGTTGCATCAAACTTTTAAATTTAACAAGAGCAAACAGCAAAGAGAAAGAACATTGCGGCATGCTTTGGAAGAAATGATAGAAACACCAAATGGTTCGCTTAGATTCAATAACTAGAGGCTTATATAGGTATTACGAAATGACGGAATGGTGCATGATGGGAATGATTCAGTGGTGTTTAGTAGTCTTCTGTAGTACCTTTCCGCCGGCGTCATATTCTCCTTCCAGGCTACTCGCACTGCTGGCTGACGTCGTTCCGGCGCTTGTTTTTCGCGCGAGCTATTAGGTGTTAGTTATGTGTCAGTTAGTTATAAATGACTAAAGCCCTACAGATCGCCCAGGCAAAATTAATTGAAGTACCGTACTGTAATCCATTAACTTGAGGAAATAAAAATAACGACTTGTAAATAGGACTTACAGCACGGCACTGTAAAATTGAAAAGCTTGCAATGTGTTCAAATTCAATTATCAACAGTGCAAAAGTGAAGAGTAACAAATTTAGTAAAAAGTTAGAAGATTAAAAGAATTTTTCCTTTGATTAATTTACAATGATTTTCGGCACCTGCGACAAAAATCCATAGAGCTTGTTTTCGAATGATTAATGAATCGAAACGAGTGATTTGTAAATGTAAAAATGACAGAACTGATAATTTCGAAAGTGAGCCAATTGGTGTTTGGACATTTACTAATGTTCGCATAACCGCTCAATACGGGACCATAGATACGATGCTCTCTAATCTCTACCAAAAAATGAATCTTTCCGTTTTTTGCCTTTCCTACAACTAGTGGTAACATGGTCAACAATACCTTCTCCTTTTGCTTTTTAATGGGACTGGGTCGTTGATCGATGTGCTCCATGGCAGGCAACGTTTCCGGTTCGTAGCTCATGGTGTGCCGCTTGCTAGGCTCTGAACTGTAAGGTTCAAGGTTCTTCGATGCACCTAAGGCTGAAAGCACAGGTTGTGACGAGCCTATTTCAATGTTAATGTGACAGTCTGCCTTTGTCGCACTTATATCTTAAAAAGGCACTTTGCGGTGGAGGTCTTACAACTACGATCTAAATACAGGATTGTGTATTTTACTTACTGTCCATGCTTCGCGACGTCATTCTTCGTCCACTGAGGAATCTTTCGAACTTCGGAGGTTGTCTCTCGATCGGAGTCTTCTTCGTTTCGTAATGCGTTCGTCCTGAGTATCGGAAATTCGATCCTAGGTGAGGCAAGATACCAACTTTCTTTACAGGCTCAGGACTCATGAGTCTAAAAATTAATTCATAGGAAAATAAATACATTGCTATTTAAAGTGTGCACCCAAAAAATCAATAATATCCGGTTTTGGATTCAATCCAACAGCATCGGTCACTGACCTGAAGAAAGTGTGATGCTCAACGCACGTCTTCCAAAGTTTCTTGGCTGCCCTGTGATTCGCCAATTTGAATCCGATGGTCGATTCGAATTGTTCGAATTCACCCGGGCGAATTTTGATATAAAAGTTGTGCCTTTTGTAGGAGATCTTTAGAATTTTCGGCCAGGCGAACCTGTTGATTCTAAGCCTGTCCCTGTAAACCGACAAGCCCGTCGAGCATACGCCCAGCATGATATCTACACCTTCGGAGTCTTTAGCCGGATGAAGGTCGACGCCGTACATTGCTAGTTTCTTGGCATTCTCGAGGTAATGCAATTCAGCTTCTGCAGGTGTCTGACCTCTGCGAAAACAAAGTTAGTAGAGCAAATTATTCAAGTATAAATACTGCAGTAAAGAAACGTTATTTTTTAATGCTAGTTTAAAGTTCTTTAGCATATTTTTGTTAACGACTTTCTAGGAAGAAAATTAAAGTGCTAATAATTATTGGGCAAAGAAATTAATTTAAAAATTTTTTTAAATATTTTAATTAAGTGACTATATTCGTTAAATAATAATTACAAAAAACTCACTTGTGCGTTTTGTGAAGATCCATCACCTTCACAACTAATTCCGGGGTCTGATTGGGTGCGAATTTGAAGTCTTTCAAGTACGTATTGCCATGTTCTTCTGTATCGTAATCGCCGACTTCCGACTGCACTAAGTAAGAGCCGAGAAGAGCATGCGTGACGAAGGAGCAGGGCAAGCGCCCTGATATTATATCATTCCTAATTTGCAGGCACAGCTGATAGCGCGTTATATCCTCCTGTAATTGCGCCGGGTCCGGTGGGTAGAACTTTACTTCGAAATGAAATTTCCAAGGCTCGCCTGTAAAACGATTTGATGTTAGTATAATATGCATGCGTGCAGCGTTTAATTAAAAGATAATTATAAAACAATGTTGTTTATGAAAAAAATTTAACAGTTATTTTAAGGTTTATATTATGCAATGAATTATTTATAGTTCACATGAAGAGTCATGCTAACGTTATGCATGAATGAATATGCAAATTTCAAGAATGATTTGTTCTACTTAAGTCTAAGACATACAATTGATGTGAATGACTCTGAAAAGTGTATTAATACATACTTTTTAGGAACTTTGAGATTCTTCTCTCCAAATCCAGCCAATTCCTATGGTCGTATTTGTCTTCGTAAATCAGTCCAAAATAGTCCTTCTCAATAAGATTTATGCTTTGACATACTCTGTCCAAAAGTTCGTGACCTTTTGCTTTTCTCTGAAAAAACAACAAAAATCAATATTTATGTTTTGTACTTTTACACGTTATTTTTTCACAGAAGGATTACGAGAGACAGTTAAATTATGAAACTTTGAACTTTCGAAGAATTGAATTGAATGGGTGTAACAAAATGACTACGCAATACTGTCAAAGAAAATTGACGCGACTCACAAAGAAATTCGTGGGAAATCGTAATAATCACTGTCGCAATTTTATGACCATTCTCATCGCATTATTTAAGATGTCAAGATTACAGCAACTTTTTTATAATTATTTTCTACGAAAGTCTCTCGTACAGACAAATTGTACGTTATCTGATCATTTATACCTCTTTAAATTTTAACTTTACTTCAATTTATACTTTACGTTATTAAGAATTTAGGAAACCTACTTTATTAATAACATAATTATAAACATTCTATTTTCAGCGATATTTTAAATTACAACTCCAACAAACCGTTCTACACATTTGTACGAGCCGCGCCGAAGAAAATTAACAATTGAAATTAACCATTATGAATTGCTCGGGCAAATAGGCTTTTACAGCCCGTAAGCTGTTAAACCCCTCGACTATATATACACGAAGGCATTACGAGCCAGGTTTACGGTGGCGTTATAACGTTTTTATCGCGATCTTTTTAATTTTCCCGCAGCCTGTAGGCTCGCGGAGTCATTAGAATATATATTAGCTCTTCGGCAGGTGTCTCACCTCAATGTTGAAGTCCTTGACGGTACCGTCCAGGAGGGTAATCCTCGCGAGGGCAAGCTTGCCCTTGCTGAGGGGACTCTTGCTCGGCGAGCTGGTACCGTTCTCGGTCGCCGGCTCCGTCGGCCCGACGCTTGGCTTCCGTTCTTCCGGCATCTTGCGTTCTTAACTGCAACAGAAAGAGAAGCGGTACGTTAGTTACACCCTTGTCATATCATATTACTTAATGTAAACGCTATCGTTATAGGAATGCGTTAAATAACGACCAAAAATAGTTTCTTTTTTTTTCTTTTAATTATTTCTGGAATCCACTTTTATATTATACGAATCCTATACTTATATGACAAGATCGTAAAGTACAGGGAACCATGTAATATAATCAGCATCAAGTATAATACGGAATTCCAGCCAGGGGGTGGGGGAGGATATATTACTCTACACACAGCATGAGCATCGGCGCACAAATGTCTGACATTCCCGTAATTACGGCTTCAAGACTACCGGGCGCGCGCTACATTATCCGGGAAATTTGAGGACGCCTCGCGCCCGTCCCACGCGATGACTCAATCACGCATAGTGTATTCCATAAATCAACGCGGGCTAAACAATCATACCACGAGTAAACGCGAGCAGGTTTTAAAAGTCCGGCAATAACAAGGCCGCCACCCCCACGCCTCTATATACATAAAAACACACACAGACATATATACGTAATATCCTGCGCGAGCGTGGTCGTTCATTTTTGGCCGCACGGCGAAACGAGGCCAAACAATTTTCCCCTCGCGTTACGTCGATACGGAAAGTTCACACGGGCGACAGCCAGGCGAGTGCGCGCGTGTGGCTCGCGATGCGTGACGTGCCGACGTCGTCGTCGCATGACAATTTCGTATTACGGGAGCAAAAGTGAATCTCCCTCCGCACGCGCCGACCGTTATATACGTAGAAAGGAGAAAGCGAGAGAGTGCCGTTGGTGCAGGTGGAAAAAGCACGCGCGCGCGAGTACGAGGAGCTTTTCCGTTATTAAAATTAGTGAATGGATTTCGGGAGTATAGGAGGATACGAGATGGTAATGTAGTTGTGGTTGGTTCCGTGATAAATCTTGCGATGGAATTCACGAGAGTATATATATCGAGGAATAATTTATTGCTCGGTTTACGATTTCGCGAGGCGAACAAAGCACTTGCGGTTCGAATGTACAATGAAATATTCTAATCGCAAAGCATGTAGTGGACTAGACTGATGATAAATATGGATGATGATGAATAAGCGGTGAATAACGGTGATAAGTTTTTTTATTCTCGTTTTCAGACTATATCTGCGTGTAAGTAAGTGCGAAAATGTTGATAAGAACCTATCAATTCGTACAGTTGTTGTTGCTCGAAAACATCTTATACACTAAAACAACGAAACATCTGTGCTACGAGTTATTATACTCTTCCTCCCTTTGCTCATCGATCTTCGAAAATCCATAAGAACCAATATTCGAAGCCGAGAGCGCGCGTGCCCCGACGAAAATTGCGGTCCGACGGTTCCTTAACTGGCAATATAACCGCCATCGGGAACCGGTATATTGATCAAGGAGAACGCGCGCGCGTCCTATAACGGTACTCGCACGCACGCGAAAAAAGGGTCTTCTCTCTCTCAAACCCGGACTGGCAGATAAAAATGTGACACTGCACACTGAGAACGATAAAAACATATAAACAATGTTATCCAGCGTCCGCGTCGTTGGCTAGCAGCAGCAGCCGGCGAAACGAGCTTGCGACTGAGAGTAAGCGAGCGAGTGTAGAGAGTAGTAGCAGAGTGTATAGGGTATAGTGCGGGAAAATAATCAATATTTCCTGAGAGCACTCGACGCGTCTGGCAGACAAACGCCTGCCCGCCTGTAGATATATCCACCGCCGCCCGAGGAGCTTTTTAGCGGCCGTGACGCGTATATGTAAGTGGTATATACGCTCCCGCGCCTCTCTCCTTGCGGCTATCTTTCGTACGCTGAGAGTGTACGAGCCTTCGAACTTGCGTAAGCGGGCGACAGGTCGATGGCTC
>JAPYZO010001177.1:0-19638 GCA_030522905.1 Torymus flavipes | reverse complement strand
CTAGGAGGGTTCTGCAAATACTAAAATTGTTTGGAAATTCTATTATTTAAGATAAATAATTTTTATAACTGTTGTTTTTACAAACAAAAATATATATATATTGAAATTGAATTTCTGTTAGTTTTTTAAAATTTAGATTAGTTAATAATTATAATTAATATAATCTTAAATTAAATAATAGATTGATCTAATTTGTTTGTTATATATTTCAATGAATTTTTGCTCAATCTTTTCAATAAAAAAATATTGATTTTTTAAGAAAAAAAAATACAATTTTTTCTTTATCTAGAAGCATAATTAAATATAAACAGTGCAATAACGAATGGAAAAATTTCACGCCTCACGGCGGAGCGCACCGTTCGTTTGATATTCATGGGCTAGCAACTTATTTATGCCGTTCGTTTGATATTCATGGGCTAGCAACTTATTTATGCATAGTCCAACACGGCCAGCAGCGCCGCTTGAGCACTTCAACTTTCGCGAATTCGCAGCTTGCGCCCGGAAATATAATTACAGTTCAAAACTGTCGCATTGTGAATATAAATTACTTTATTTCGTTTTCCGCTGCGCAAATTCGAATTTTCTCTGTTTATAAATATGCCACCTAAACCGATTTATATCAATAATAAAATTTGCCATAATTTTCATTCCAACACCGGCAGTATTTATCAATTTGAATAAATTTATATAATCTGTATTGTTTGCGAGCTAATAAATTTATTAAGTTATACGATTATTTTATACTCTATTTCTCCAAAAATTCTTGACAACATATTAAAAGCCACGTAAAAATTCTTACATCCAAAAAGTAATTTATTAATCTCGAACACAAAGCACTCACCAAGATTGCTCTTTAAACGCCGCCACTATAAATCTTTGCACTTCATTTCGCCGTCCCATATATTCGTTCAACATTTCGGGTCCCGAGTAATTTGCGCCAATCAACGCGAAAGATTCCAGGGACAATTGACGCACGTCCCATCATCCTTCATCAATAAATATCGGCCCATTTCACCATCACATCATCAAGCATCGCGCGATCTCCGAATATACGTCACGCATTCCTCCTTAACCATCAATCAAAATGCGTGCAGCGGTCCCGCACCAATTTCATCGGTCGACATCCCCAAAGACGATTTCCAGCGTGGACAATACAGCGCACACATCCGCCAGCATCATCCCTGGTGCCATTTTCGTGAGAGTAGCAAGATGGGCGAACCCTGGTGCTCGTACGCGTACACGATAAGGCCGACTGCTTCCATCGCTGACGAGGTAGACGCCGAACTCGCCCTTGGGCGCCTCTATGGCGGTATAGGTGGCGCCTGGCGGCACCTGGTAGCCCTCGGTGAAGAGCTTGAAGTGGTGGATTAGCGCCTCCATCGAGAGCTTCATCTCGGCCCGCGGGGGCGGCGATATCTTGAAGTCGTCGACTTTCACCTCGCCGGCGGGCATCTGGTTCAGGCACTGCTCGATTATACGCACCGACTGACGCATCTCGGCCATCCGCACTCGATACCTATTACATATTATAAGCGAGCGTAATTGCCGTTCATTATATACGCGAGAGGAGGGAGATTGGGATGTACCCGGCGTTTTAATTTCGAGTGTGCTGTCTTGAGTTATATATCGTTATATACTTTTACCTCGCGCGCTGCCGGCACCGCAAGTGCAATTATCGGACGTGATATCTCAATATTGAATTTTACGGACTGGCCGATGCTTATATTTATTGAATAATAATCGCTTTGTTCGGATGTATATAAGCGCGTTTTAAAAGCTCGCGATAACTGACTTTCCTTCGATTATGTAAATTTCGCGCGAGCTCGCAGTGTAATGGAAAGAGAGAAGGAGCAAAAAAAAAACACATTCGATTTGTTTTTGCGCTAAAGGCGCTGCTTTAAATCAAGGTTGTCTCTCGTTATACCATTACCTCCTTTTTAGTTCCAAACAAGACGAGCAAAAAGCATATAACGAATGTCGTATTATACGTATATATAATTCCCAACCGTAATTACACTTTCTTTTGCTCTCAAAAAAATAAGTGCTTTTCCTCCACCTACCTGTCATACGTATCGCCATTATACGCAATGGGCACATCGAAATCGACAAACTCGTACGCATCGTACGGCATGCTCTTCCTGAGGTCCCACTTGATACCACAGGCCCTCAGCATCATACCGCTGCATCCTAAATTCAGCGCTTCTTCAGCTGTTAATACCCCGATGCCGACGCTGCGCTGCTTCCAGATGCGATTCTCGGTGAGCAGATCCTCGATCTCGTCGAGTCGTTCGCCCACTTTACCGCAAAAGTCGTAGATGTCGTCCATGAGGCCGAGAGGCATGTCCACGGCGACTCCACCCGGACGCACGTAGGCGGCGTGCATGCGTGCGCCGCAGACGCGCTCGTGCAGCTCGAAGATCTTCTCGCGCTCCTCGAACGTCCAGAAGAAGGGCGAGATCGAGCCCGTGTCCAGGCACTGGCACGCGATCCCGAGGAAGTGGTTCATCAGCCGAGATAGCTCCGCGAATAAGGCTGTTCGGGGTACGGGAGTGGCTTTGAGTTGTGTGACAAATGTTGAAGATTAGAGTACTTATATAGAAATTAGAAAAGGGGTCTGAATTATTGGAGAAAGCGCATTATAATGGTTATGGATTCTAGTGGCAATTTAATAGAAATAAATAATATATTTGTGAGTCGTTTAAATTTTAAATGGAAAGTGTGTTCTTGAGAAGTTACAGCTTTACGTTGTATTTTGCGCGATAAAACGAGAAATAGTGTACAATATAGTTGAAAATCCTTCGACAAGAGGGTCTTAAGAGCCCAGCTCGAAAAATCCTCTTTCCTCGAAGGATCGCAAGAGAATGCCAGGAGTAGACATTAACGTACACAGTGTGTACAGATTTATTGCAACGAAATAAAACTATCATTAAGGCATCAGGGTTTATGGCTTTAATAGTGCTACGGTCTCGTTTTATTGCTATTCGCTTAGCGTTACTTACCATTTTTTTTTTCAAGTATTGCCTTATTTAAATGAGGATAAACAATACAGTATTAAGATTCAGTACCTAATTATGAATAGTATTACATATACATTTTACTCTTGATTTGATTCACGGTACTTTTATAAAAAAATATTAAAAAAGCACTTTTGAAAATTTCCCCGAGATAAAGCTTTCTCTTTTATAACAAGCAAAGTGTGCTAATGGCTTTCAGTAAAAGTAACCTTCATAACCTAACAAAAAGTTAAATACGAGATAAACTTTGTGACAAAAAACCCTATTAAAATTTATAACTATTCAAACTCACTGCGGATGTACTTGGCTCTCAGAGGAATATCGATATTCAGCAGCTTCTCTACTGCCAGCGCGTAGCACTGTTCGTTCGCAAAAACCGAGACGTAATCGAACCGATCGAAATACGGCAACGCCTGCATGTACGTTTTATACTCCATGAGTTTTTCGGAGCCGCGATGAAGAAGGCCGATGTGGGGATCGGCGTTGACGATGATCTCGCCGTCGAGCTCGAGGACGAGCCGCAGCACGCCGTGCGCCGAAGGATGCTGCGGTCCGAAGTTGACCTTGATGTTTTTGATCGTCTTCGACGGCGGCTTTCGTTCCTTCGGGTACGGCGGAAACTTCCACTTCGGGTCGCCTTCTGAGGTTATCCAGGTGGGGCCGACAAATTCCTCGATGTACTCCTTGTCGGGATACCACGTGTGCTCCTTGGGACATGTTGCGGGTGCGGATTTTGAGAGTTTGCGGATGTGGTGGCTGGGAATGTTAGTTATGTTAGAGATCAAAAAATAGTTAAAGGTGTAGGTTTAGTATAAGGGATAACAGAAGATTTTGATAAGCAGAGGTTAGGTATGTTTTTGAATAAATGTATTAATTAAAACGTTTTAGGGGTTAGAATGAAATAAATTAAATACAAAATGTATATTCAACGAAAAATTGTGAAAGAGGTCATCAAATAGATAATATTCTTAAACATTTTTTAACTGATATCATAGCTTACTTGACATTTTTTGTAGTTTCTCTTATTAACTTGTGAATTATTCCAACTGATTCGTATTTAGAAATAACACTTTTCATTACAAGAATTGTCATTTTGACTTACATCAGATATAATTATAATTGCAATTTATTACGAAAGAATTGTGTTTACTATCTGGAATTACATAAAAACTTTGTATAAGTGAATAATTATATTGTTTCGGATAACCTACAATGAACTTACATAAACTCGTAATTGATAAACTTTCTTTTGTTTTCACTTACATAACAAATCCTTTTTCGAACTTCGCCTCGTCAAAAATAATAGATACCTGTGTCAAATTTGATTACGAAACCATCAAACATCCAGCATATAATAAATATGCCAATAATATTTTACCCATTTGACAATTTTTAAAAGCCAGCGTATATAACCAAACCAGCGGATTCATTAATTATCCAAACCTTTCGTTTCGTTAGTCCACGTATATATAGGCGCGATGCCATTTACGATCGTTAGTCCCTGACGTTTCTATCCACATCACGCGCTAATTCTTTCTTGTCAAAGATCTGGCGCGCAAGCACACGCCTGTGGCGCCTAAATCACTTCACCCGTCAAATTAGTACACGAAGCTCCGTATACAGAATGATAGCCGAGGTCGATAAGGGCGGTGGCGAAAATTATAGTCGAGTGGCACGCGAATTTTGCTCTAAAACTATGTATATAATGAATTTAGCGCTCGGTATACTTGGTATAATTCGAGATAATCTTACTGACTAATGGCGTGTAATAATACGATGGTATCTTGGATAAACACGCCTCTAACCGCTATAAACGTACGGATAAACATAATTTCAAATGGGCTTCTTCGTTATTTAAAAATATTTTACACACGAGCTTTGAGGTGTCTTTGATAGATCAGATAGCAATAGATATATATGGAAGTTACTTTTAGATAGCGCACATAAACATATTTCTTAGAGAACATATAATACACGGTTCACAATTACTCTTGGTGAAGAAAAAGTACCGAATATATTCAAAAATTAATATTCGCATATCCTACAAAATTACCCAATCTATTATACATATTCTTTAAAATTGATTTGATATAAAATGTATGAATTATTCAGCGAATTCCTCCACCGCTCCTGAATTCCCGCACGGTATAATCACTTCTACTTTCCTCCTCTTCTCTCGGGCGCCGCAAAATTTAAAAAATTAAATAAATGTTATTTCCCTCTCGCGCATTCCTCGCGGTCGCTTTTACCGCGTGTGCAAGCGCTCACGTCGACGAGACCGATCATACCAAAGTAATGGAATTTCACGGGGATGCTCCGCTTCTTTAAAACGAGAATCACCTCCTCTCACCCTCTCCCTCACTCGTACCACGTTCTACGTATATATCTTCGCGTTATCTCTTTCCCCTTCATATCCGCATTTTTCTTTATCACCTACTCCTCTCTCTCTCTCTCTTGCTCTCGATTTTGCGCCAGAGAGGAGGAAGCTTCGTTGGGCGAAGATTGAGAGGAGCGTGTGCGCAGGAACGGGAAGATAGCGAGCGAGGAGAAATAAGAAGAAAAGTGGCGAAACGAGAGGGACAAAGAAATGGCGAGGTGAGAGAAAAGGTAGAGAGGTGGTGGAAAAGAGGGAAAATCGACCGCGGGCTAATGGAGAAATTCCGACACGATCGAAAGTCGACGGGAGCTCATATATATACATATGTGTGAGGTGGTGTGTGTAGATCGCTGCAGTCGCAGCTCTCTCCCTCTATCTCTCTCGTCGTCTGCTTCCTTCGCAGTACGCGGGTGGCATCGAATGACATTCCAGCGGGTCGATTATACGTGCGCATGCGAGAAGTCATCTCGCGGAAAAGCACGCGGTTATCTCGGAGCGGCGCAAATGAAATAAGTACTCGTGACAATGGGAAGTGAAACTTATACGTACAATATTGAAAGGGAAATCTGAATGTCAGTAGGGAACTTAGCGAAAAACAATTATTATTTATTCATCGTAAAATATTTTAATACTTAATAGGTATTTTATTTAAGAATGCACTTGAACTTCTTGTAAAGTTGACTATTTTTACAACCGCATTACTGGAAATCACACACGTGTTATCTGTATTCCGGAAAAGTGAAATCAACAAACGCTATAATAACAATTTACCTCGAAGTGAAATCAGTCACCGATTAAATATGACTCATCTTCCTCTTTGTTATATTTTCCTTGTAAAATTTCTATATCGTAAAATAATTCCGACACTGGCCTTTAATCACACTTCAACTCCTTACACCCAGCTTTACACCTCCTCTCCAATACACTCCACCAGCCATAAATATTCATTGCAAAACATTTAACATCGGCTTCTCTCCACATTCGCGCTCTGCACAAATCACACGCTGATAAAGGCGGCGGCTGGTACAGAGAGAACCGCCTAGAAGACAATATCACGCGCAAGGGCGGGCACATAACGATCTCCAGCCTCTCGGTAATTAACGAAGTTACGGCCGCGCGCACTCGCTCGCGCTAATGTAATAATGCACCGCTAATTGCGGCGTTGCACCTTCTAACGAACCACGCGCGCGCGAGAGCTCGGTTATATTGTAAAACGAGGTATAAATTCGAGCGTTTTGCATTTTTGTTTCAGTTGCCAACCGCAATCAAGGTCTCGTGTACATGAACGCGTATATGTATAGGTGCGCAGCCTAGAAAGAGTCACGCTCGACCGGACAAGGGCCTTTTTATGGTTCTGAAGGATCTCGGTGAGTTTTCTATTTTAAAACCGCATGCGAGCACGCGCGTGTCGTATAGTTATATGCATTTTTGATGTCCATCCGCGGGAAGTTTTATACTGCGCGAGGAGGTTCGTGTAGGTATAGGTTTTATCTTAGGGGGGAGCATTTAATGTTTCGCGTGCGACTTTGACTTTTAATTTAATTAAGTTTATCGCGCAAGTGGCTGAATTATTGTGGAACGGCACGTTAATGAGCATGCAGAGAGTTACATTACAAGTTTAGGTGTATATCGCAACTTTCGAAAATAAATAAACTGACCAACTTACTGATTATACGTCCGCGAGTTATATGTTCTATAAATAGAAAATGTTGCCTACACTTGTTTATTAATATACATATATAATACACCATTTTCGCTTATTTTACTTTCCGCTTAGGTACCAGCTAATGAGTAATTACTTCCGTCCGATTATTTTTTCACGATATCCAGCAAAACAAATGTGTTAACTAACACAGCGTTTGTACATTTTCTCGTTCGTAAAAATTCGCAGAACTCGGAGATTTATTTCCTTTGAAGGATGTATATATGTGCGAAACAGCTTACTGCTCGATTAGTCAAAGAGTAGATCATATCACTGCGAAAGAACGTATAGAGAAAAAAAAATCATCGCTTCAATAGCCGTATTTGCAGAAACACACACCGCTTGATGTTTCGCTGTACGGTCTATACAAAGGACAGCTACAACGCGCGGGTCACGTGTGATGTCACGACAGATACGCGTATATATACGGGGATACAATTGAGAGGAGGCTCTCATTCTGGCGTCATGCGGCTATAGTCGGCATCGGGAGGCTTTCGTAAGAATTTACGATCGCCGACTCTGCGAGAAGCGAGGATATAGGGGGACGGTAGCGCGACACGACTCTCGCTCCGTCGTCGTCGTCGCCCCCTATCCCGTTTACGTGTCGTCGTCGTCGTCTAGCCGCACGTAAGGACAGTAGTAGCCAATGCGGTTAACCGACAAGACCGCGCTAATCTCATTTCCGTCCAGGATTTTCACCCGCGGGGAAGCTCGATATTTTCTCTCTTATACCAACGCTGCGTCTAGAACTTTTTTTTTCTGTTTCTACTCGGTTGCGTATGTATATGGATATACTGAAGTATTCGCGCGTGCGTTCTATAATGTCTGTTTGTCTGACCCTGTTTTTTTTTTGTATTATTTCTCTATCGTTCGTTTTTTGCGATATCCTGGGTTTCTCTCGCGGCTGCGGTGCCCTGCTTTTTTTGTTATCGCGCGCTGTATATATTCGCGCTGTGCGAATGCACTTTTTCTATGGGCGATACGTTATCATTGAACGTTTATTCAATTTGCTTTTCGACACCTTTTTTGTTATCTGCTGTATTATCTTCATTTCCGCAGTTTATATATATTGTTCGATGTCCATTTAAGAGAGAAATTATATTACCTTTTGTTTGTGTGTTTGAAAATCACTATATCAATATTTGGTTTGATAAAGCACCTATATCTAAATGAAATTGAAGAGATTCATTTACGAAATGTATAATACTCTACTAGAATTTGATAATTATCATTTTGTATTATAATCACTGAATGCAATTATCGACTTAATTGACAAATTCGCTGGATAAGGTGTCGCTACAAGATTAAAACATTGGTATTAACAATATATTTTACATTACACGAAAATTTAAGTAAATCTTTCTAACATAAAACCTCCTATGCCTATAAAAACGAAAAATTATTACATCAACTCCATCAGTCCCCACGTCCCCAAACAACTCGATAACCCTCTAAATCTCATAACCCAATCAACTCCGCTCCCGAAATCGAGCGGATGATTTAAAAGTCATGAAACTAATTGACCATTGCTCTTACGCGACAACGTCGTCGCCGACGGCAGACTAAACGCGGGAACAATAATGAAGCATTCGGTCAAATAAAACGGCAGCGCCGCATCTCTCGTTCCTCGTCGTCGTCGTCGGCGATTAACCGACCAGCAGAGATTCGAACTGGTATTAGGGGCTCGTGCGGCTTGTGTCTATATGTCTACGCGGCCGCGTCCCACGATAATCTGAGCCTCATTATCGGCCTGAATTGGCGCTGTCAGGACAATTCCGCCCGCTAGTTTCTTCGAACGTAAACGTCCCTGGCCCCGACATGCGCGCAGCAGGCTCTTGGCCCCCGGCCAACCATGCAAATCGCGAATTGGCCCACTTGCTTGGCTCTACGTGTATAGACGTGGGTGTATATATGGTGTAGTATACACGGGCTCGTCTGTTTGGCTTTTTCGGGGTACATCGGTCTGGCTGCCGGCGGTGTGCATGTAAGAAATTCAATTTTACGTCTTATCGGCCATTGTGATAGCAGGCGCTGGTTTGAGTGGCTGAAGTGTTCGCTTAGTGGTCTGATTTATTGATGATTGGAAGTTTAATTTGCACATTCATCTTGTCTTAATAATATATTGAGTTTGTATCAAATGTTATTTTAATTGTGCGATAACGAATGTTCGTAGTTGAAGTATTTGAAATGTTTAGTGTTTTTTAAACGCAAAGATAATTTATATACATAATATATAATGGTTACACAACATATTATCAAAGAAATATGAGTAGTCTAAGTACCTCTATGATACTATTACTTTAATAAATCAGGGCCGATTTTTATTAATTAAATTTTGTCGATACAACAAATATATAACTAAACGATCGTGCTTACTGAACAGATCCCCGATCTGTAATTAAAGTTTTGAAACAAATTTTATTCCCGCAGCTCGACTTAATTATTCTGCGGAGCAGCAGTTGCACTCTTAAATCAGCAGAACAATAAGCAATCGAAGTCGAGAGAAGGCGTTACAAAAGTTCATTATTATTCCTTATCGTGACGCTGATTAATCTTTAACCTCGTTCGGTGAGCGTAAGTCAACGCTAAGGGAACAATAACCTCGCCGCTCGCTTCTGTTATGTCGGGCTTTTAATTGCGCCACGTGAATTTCAAATGCATAATATACACACTCGCTGTACTTAGAGGGCGAGAAACCATTGTCTATTGTCACATGAAAGTCAATTGTAGTAGCTAAAATGAACAAATTTATGTATTATCATTGATAAAGTTTAAGTACCTACAGCATATTCAAACAAATTACATGAAAAAATATTTATTACTTTATAAATCATAATTGGATAAAACGATTGGTCATAATTTTACGTAAATTAATTATTTTTTACGACTGAATTATCGATATAAAATCAACTTTATAAACCACCCTTTTCCCTTGCTTTCCTGCACGAACATTAATAAATATAATTACAAAAGTACCGCTCGATCATATACATCGTTTTGTTAATTACCGCGAAATCCCACGAACACCTTCATCAAATGCTAATTACCCTTTAATTAATTCCGAGCTGTTCGTTATAATTATCCTCATATATTTTAATCGTATATATTTTGACACACGCGGCTTACGGCAACCCGAGGCGGATTAAATTTTTTAATAAGACAAAGGGCTTCCCGGTGCGCGCCTCATACAGTTGGACAAAAAAGACGGAGCGACAACAAAACGCGAGCTTATTAGGGGTCTCGACACTGCAGCCCGTCGATGCGCCCGCGCGGTGTATATATAAGCTTCTCGTGTGCGCAGGACGGCAACACAGTCGCGCGTAATCCGCGGGCATTATCTTGTCTTTTGATACGTATAGCCTCTCGTACATCTATACCTGAGCGCGCGCATGGCTCGTATTATGGTACTGTACCGAGGGGCTGTACAGCGTCTTCCGGATATACCCCGCGCGGTGTAGGAAGAGCTGAACCGAGCTTTGTTACGCGAATGTAACCGGGCGTTGTTGTTATTGTGTCGATTTAAGGCGCCGGCTCGGTGTATAGATAGCATCAAAAGTGCGGAATTTAAAGAAGGAAGTTGAGAGTGAACAAGTAATGAATTTAAATTAATTGTTACATTATAAGCATCTCTAGTGCTATGTAAAAATAACCTTTTACATTTTTTCTTATTAATACCTTAGTCGAAATTCATCTATATAAAATAGCCAAGAAGTTAGAAAATAGCTTGTAAAACTGGCTAATTAATCTCTATGATGAAACGATTTTTTTACCATTATTTGTCTATTTCTCAGATTGAAGTAACAACAAAATGCTTGTATTTGATTTACTTACTAATTTTATCGTATATATGAAGGAGCATTAAATAACATTAACTGAAAAATCATTTATGTTGTATTCATTCTATAAATAATTAAGAAAAACTTTTATTTCTCGATTTGATTCTGTATCTGTATATTTGTAACTCCTTGTCATAACAGCAAACACTCTACTATAGCCATTTTCAGACTAAAAAGCTTGTGCTTGTCTTCGAAAAACTTATTCTACTTCCAATTTATTGAATGGCCGAATAATAAGGGAAAAAGCGTTTCACCGGAAGCTAGAAACTGGACAATACAAATTCCCATTTTATAGCAAGTTTCTAATATAAATAGTCAGTTATTAATTATAAAATGTTTTGGATTTCCACCAGGGTATGATAACAAAGATTTGACGTTCTTCCTCAACCTCTTACATTCCTTACCATTTAGCTATATAAACAACGCTTCTACATTTGCCCAACGATTTCTCAACATCTTCGACTGCGCGCAGCATAAAGGGCAATATCATTACCTCGTTAAGAATGACTAACTTCCTACGCAGACCGCGCGTCCATATCCAACATACACGCGCGCCAACACAGCCTCCTATAACAATGCTTTGTGTTCCCTCTCTTCCTCTCAAGAAGGGCGCGAGAGCCAGGGTTCCCGCGTTGCTCTCAGCCCCAGCGGCGGAAATGTGGCTACACGACTAGACATTATACCGGGACTTTTATGAACCCGGGTCACCGGGTCGCACCTAGACACAATATCTGCGCGCGGTGGCAATTTCGGTCTCCGCGAGGAGGTTATCGCTCCCTCTGCCACTCTCGTATATATATATATATATATACATATATATCCACGAGCGTCCGATGCACTTTATAGATCGGCTGACTCCGATAATGCGAGAGCCGCTGCTCGTAACTTTCGGTCTTAACGCGACGTCGCTTTATATTTCGTTTGAGAGATTTTAACTTTGATCTCGCGTGCGCGAGCTCGGCCGCGGGAAAAGGCTGAGTTTTTGGGTCGGACGTGGTGATGGAGAAGCGCGCGACACGGTTTGATACCGGAATTTAAGAGAGGAGATATTGATGGCATTATTAACGATATGTGTTTTCGTGACTTTCTTACGCGCCGATCGCATGAATAATTAGTTGAGCGTGAAATTGACGGGTTGTATATAGGTATACTGGAATCTTGAAAAATGTGCATTATTTTAATTGAGTGTTAAAGCAATCTTGCGAGTGTTTTTTTTTGCAGATTTCAAGTGTAACATGAAGAACTTGTTATAAATTCACATACAATTTTTTTATGATTTCATAGATATTTTTTTAATGTTTTTAATAAGAAACATAATTAAACTTCTGACAGTTCATTGATACTCTGATTTCCTTCAACGATATACCCAAAATAAAAGCACAATTTTTATTTCGTAAGCTTTAAATTAACAACCGCTCCACATCGACGAACAAAAAACCCTCTGAACATCGTCGCCGAATTGACCGATTGGCTCTTGGAGTTCTCCAATTACCACGACGCACAAGTGACAGACGCAGATCCTCACGAGCAGCAGCAGCAGCAGGTCGTCGGTTAAAATCTCTCGAATCATTATCCTCTCTGGTGCCGAAGCCGAGAGCTGCTATCTCCCGTCTTAAGCTTTAAGCCCCGGCTACGTGGTTGACTTATGCAAGCCGCGTTAAACCCGTTTCATCCTGTGCTCGTGCGCATGCGCGCGTCACTTCGTTACGGCGCATAATATCCTGCGATGCACTTCGCTCTTGCCGCGCCCGTTGCTGTAGTGCAGTCTCAAAAGCCGCAAGAGAGAGAAACTGAATATAAGAGGATTATATTGTACCAAGGGCAAAAAGTATTCAATTAAAGCGCTATACATTCGCGGTGAGGCGTTGACAATATTAACGAGGCCTTTTTCGGGATTTATATATATAGGCGGGAGAACGGCGGCGCGTCTGTGGTGCGCCCATCAGCGTGATTTGCAATGTTACGCTGCGAGTAGAATTTAGGGCGAATGGTGTATTGTCAAAGCGGTTCCGGGGAAATAAATATTATTTTAATTTTCTTTCGTATTCCTTGAACGACAGACATTAAAATATCAGAGGTTGAGTGCATACTAGTATAATATGAAATTACTATAGTATACTTTTAATGTATGTTATTTGGTAGATGCGTGTAAAAGATAAAATATAAAGACGCATTGGAAAATTGGCACGTTGTAAGATACCATACTCTTATCAACGAAGTAAATTTGCGAAGAGATGAAGAAGATTGAATATATAAAATTACGTAAAGCACATAAAAAAATCGAGCAATAAAATCTTCGCAACTCGTAAATCCTGTGAATAATAAAATAAAAAAACTTGGCTTGCCACTCAATATTTTATATAAAGATGTAAAAACTTTCAGCGCGAAAGGGCCAATCAGTTATTACAATAATCTTCGCTCATCGACGTCGATCTGCGCCTGTCGCTCTGGAATATTCGCGCCTTATAACACGGTATTATAAAAGAAGCATAAAGAAGCTCTGCGCGCAGGCGAGGAGCAGCAATATTTAAGGAGACCAAGTCACCGGGGAAAAGAGAGCGAGCGAGAGAGAAGAAATTTCACAGCGCGATCGTAAACGGCGATTCGAACACCTTGAAATTACACTTTTTACCGCGCGCGTCTCAGGCTATTATCGTCAACCGTCGCGGCGCGCGTCCTCATCTTCCTCGCGTATATAGCTTCTTCTCTTTCGCTCCGACTCCTCTCCTTTCTCTCTCTCTTCTCGTCCCATCGAAGAAGCTGCGCCGTCTCCGGTTTCCCCCATAAAAAGCCCCATAGCCGAGAAAGTAAGAGAACGAGAGGAGCGAACGAGGGAATCGGCCATTGTGCGCGCGAGCGAGCCGCGTAGGTGGAACAAGAGGTTATTTATCGATGGGCGCGAGCGAGCCCAGCTAGAGAACCCGTTCATGGGATTTTCGGGCGCCCGGGTGGTCCGCGCCCAGAGCTTGTGTATTATTCACGATCATTCCGCATACAAAGGCGCTCTCTCTCCACGTTCCACTTTCCGGGACTCTCTTGCGTTTGTGTGTTTGCGCTAGTCGTGAGCACAACGACGACGAGGACGCGATCGATTAGTAAAACATAAGTCTTTCGGGAAAGGGGGAGGAGTAGCCGAGTTGAGTGTGTTTGGAGGGTCGCTTTGGCTTTACGCTCGATGTACTCCTTTTTCAACGACGACGACGACGACTACTACTCACATATTTTTACATAATCGCACGCGCCGCTGCCTGCCGGCTGCATATTAGGCTCGTGTTTCTCCGATGACTTTGCGCGTGCGTCGCTGCTGTTTGAATTCTTTCGCGAGGGATTATGAATTTTTTTTAGGAGGAGGACGTCCATTTGGGTTCTCGTGAAGAAGTGGGGGTTTCGATGAGGTGAAATATTTCTGTTGATGAAATGTTGTAAATACGGCGTTGGTATCTGCTACCGAAAGCTATGGTGATTTTTTTAATCCCGTGAAACGTGAATATATCGTTTGAAGGCGAGAATTCTTTACATCTATATCGTTAAATCCTGGTTTAAAATAATATTATTTTACAGTTTTCCAAATTGGAGAAGCAAGTTTTTGACTACGGTAGACTCTTAGGTATAATCCGAATAATTCTCAATCAAGATTTATAAGTTTATTTATTTTCACTTAACAAAACTTGAAACTGTCTTACAGAAGTGGACTTGAAAAGTAGGTTAATTATGTTTCTATATAATATCGTCCAACCATAAAGCTACCCGGCTAGAATCCGCGAAAATAACAAGATAAGGAAAATGCATTTTCCATTAACAATCTAATGAACTCGCTCCGTTAAACCCACAGAAACCACTAATAATTTCCTCCTCCTTTTCCGGCCATTATCCTTCCACGACTGCCTTACTACGACTAAAACAGATCTTTTAGCAAATTGCAGTAGTTGCGAAATTAAAGCCACCGCGCGATTTCGCCAAAGACACTCGCACACGCTCAAATCTCGATAACCGCAACGTCGTTTTCCCCCCGCCAGCGAATTCCCCACACTGTTTACCTAAATACCTACCTCAAAAAAACAACAGCGCGACAATTACCTTGTACAAACAAAGGAAACCGCCTGCACATAACAACCGCGTCGTATAATATACAAAAACACCTTGACAGCGCGAGCTTACACTAACGTACACGCGCCGTATTACAAGATCGCGCGGTGCGATCAAAATTATGAAGCCATACAATAGATAATAATAGCCAAGCATATAGCTATCGTCGACGCGGCATCTCCTTGCGCGCGCGCCTCCAGATATTAACATTTTCGTTTGGCGCCGCTCGCGCGGCATCGCGATAAGCGAACTTTTGTCCATTTTACGAGGCAAAAGAGTCTGCAGGTATGTGTGTGCGCACACGCGGATGTCAGAGGGTCAGACGCGCGGCGATTCTTTCTTCGAGTGTACCTTGCGTATACATATATACATGCATGCACGGCGAGCGGACGCCGCCGCGAGCTCTGCCCATTTCGCCAAATATGGTCGCGAATGCGCCGCGAGCGCGCCGAATGCAATAAAGACGCGGAGGGAGGCTGCGCGAGAAGAGGGAGAGAGAGGGCACATAATGCCGCCGAGCCAGGCAGAATGGAGTAAGCGCACAAGCGAGAGCTACCGCCGCGGCGCATAGCGAGAGATTCTTCGCTCGCGCGGGTGTGTAGTCCGCGAGCGCGCGCAGGTAAAACCGTTAAGGGCTTTTTACGAGCCGCCGGTGGTTATTTGCGCTTTGGAATTGAGAAGGGAGAGATCTATTAAAACGCGCGGAATATCGCCGGATGAGGTGCGATGGATATTTTTTATGGAGGTGTTGCTTATATATATTTAAAGTTATATTTGGATGAAGGAAAAGTTTTCAGGGGAGAAGGAATTTATACTGTTTTGGGGTGATTTGCGTTGAGTATACTTGAACGTGTATTCCAATATAAAAAATGTTTTATAAACTTTTTTATAAGTATATATAAGCTTGAAATTAAAAATATATAAGAACCATTGTTCAGATCATGCACGTAATGGCAAAAAATGTAAATTACTTTTATACAAAATTGTTCGGAAAAACTCGTTGATTCAATTAAAAGCCAACGTCAAACAACGCACCACCTAAATTCCGTAGTGCTCAGGCTTAATCGATAAAACACTCATACTCTTATACCCTTCAAAACAAAAATCCATATACGACGAGGGATTTATGGAAAAGACTTGACAGCTGCCCGAGTATAAAAGGGCGGACGGGAATAATAATTATCGTGTCACGACGGCGGCTCTTTCTCCCTCTATATACCCGCTCCTCTCTCTATCACGCGAATGAATTTGGTAAAGGAGAGGCGCTACCCGTGCACACAACATCAACGAGGCTTCTGTTTGCGTGAGCCTTCGTTCGCCTGCAGTAGTAATTGACGTTGCGCGAACGCGCCCGAGCAAACCGAGAGAGAGAGAGAACGATACGAATCTTTGGCTCGAGACAGAAGGACGCGCAGGACTCGGCTCGTTAAATTCGCGAGCGAGAGCGGGCCGTAATTAGCATCCGACGCCTTTATCTCGCGCCTTCGAGACATTTCGCTCGAAACAATCGAAGCGGCGCGCGTATATATAGTCGTGCACACAGCGTCTCTGGCAGTAAGATAATCAGCGGCGTATTCTCGGCCGATGCTGCGATTGGTTGAGGGGGTTGCGGATTTCTCGTTTTGTTCGGTGAAACAAAGAGAGAATGTGAAGCGCGAAAAGTTGGGAATTTTCCTGGAATTTTAATTAATAGAATGTTGTGTAAGTGATATCCGAGAGTAAATGATGTATCGCTAAAAGGATGTATGTGCGGCAGACAGGGTAGGAAAATGAAAGATATGGAGTTTTTTGTGGGAATTTTTTTTTTTTAAGCTCGCTTTTACGGATGAAAGTCTACGCGCGCGTATATACTATCGCAACGTACTATGTATAAAACTTTTTCATTTCAGATATTTGAAGGCTTCGTATACTTTTTGCTCTTACCCGCGTATCTGCTCTTCTTCATCCCTTAGAATATATGGAAAAATTTCGGATAATTATTCGGGATTTTTCGATAACAACTTCCGAGAGCTTTAAAGTCGATGAACTCGAAGATTTCGCATTTTTAAATTACAGGCATTATTGTAACGTGAAAAAGAAATTTTTAATGAAAACCTTTAATAAACGATGGCTTATACATCTTACGATCGGAAATAATTTTCGTCGCGATGCAATTTAATTTAATTGCGGCAATTATCATCGTCAGATGAGATCCCGGAGTAAGTCAATTGCAAATTGAAGCTAAAGCCTAAAGCGTAAACGTCGGAATAATGAAAAAGATAACTATTAATATTCATCTTTAACAACCGGCGTGACATTAACTCACTATTTTCTTCGTATAAAAACAGGTTTCGCTCCCAACAACTTTCAAAGTATATATTCACGTGCTAACGGATACAAGCGACAGACACACACATGAGCCCTCATTACATTCACTCATTGTCGAAATCCTTAATCCCATCATCAAACCTTCTCCTCCACCTATCCCCATAAAAAGTTTATATGTATATAGTTACTCTCGCCTGGCAACCTTCGAAAACCGAAAATCCCTCACTTTATGAATATACTCCACAGCTCTCGCGCGGCTGGAAAATTAAGACGTTAACCTTTCACTCCCCATAAAAAGCTCACCCGGAACGCCATGTCTCCCCATAAAGTTCCACCCTCCTCTCTTACATTATACAAAAATTGAAATTAATGAGGACCCCGGGGTTAAAGGATCTTTACTCGTAGCTGCAGAGCACACACGCGTCCTGTATATACGCAAATCACACACATCGCACAGCGCGCATACGAAAGCAGTGCACACAGTGCACAGTCTCGACGCGAATCCGGTGCATACATGCAGAAGCAAGGCTGCAAGGAGAGAGAGCAAAGCTGGAAACCCCGCGCGTAATCCGCACAGCTCGCATAATCGACGCGCGCCGCCGCGGCGCCGCACGAGTTGCACAGTTTTGCAATGTCCATATAGCAGCAGGATTCGCAAGCGAGGCTTATAAGAGAGCCGCACGTGAGCGCGGCGTGCAGCGCATGAGCCTCGTTTTTAAAGCGAGATGTAGAGAGAGAGAGAGCAAATTCGAGGCGATGCCATCGGCGTTGGTCGTTGTCGTCGTGGCTGCATGATCTCGTGTCGAGAAGCTGCGCCGTGTGTAGGGCTTAGGAAGTATTAAACGAACGTGCGCGGGTTTAGATATGGTATTTAGGTGGGAAAAATAGTTTTTATGGTATCTGACATTTTTATTAATAATTTTATTACGTATTTAGTTTATGCTATGATTTATAATACCTGAATTATTAATGTTGCAAATCTCATTGACCTAGTGCGTATATAAACTTTCAGATGATTTTGAAAGTTTTGTGTAGTGAATTCTTTTATACCTTTTTATTATAGTTATAATTTTCTATACTAATTTAAATAAAAGAATTTAAATATCGTTAACAAATCCTTCATTTACGCAATAAGCCAATAAGAAGAAAATAATATACTGGCTTTTCTGCATGAAAGAGCGTCTTTGTTCGTGTAGAAAGGGTAAGTGAGATTTGCGAATGCGAACTTTATACATTGTAGGATATACAGACGTAAAATCGCGTACGGTCGTGTGTAAATTGTGGTTTGTATGCGTGCGATAAGCGGGGACACACAAACTTTACTTAATCTAAGCACACATACGCGCTTATAGAGACTGGAATACGATTGCATACACTCGCTTATAAATTAACAAAAGATAAGGTTCATACATAGAGTATTTTACGTTCTCTACGCACGAAATGCGCCAATATAGTGCACTAAGTTTAAAATTACATTGTTTCAATATGTTAGGTATATCCAGACAGTATTTTAAAGTTTTGTAAAATTATTTAAACGAAAATTATATACATATGCGTCGTAAAAACAAAGATTCATTTTATCTTACACACTGTTCATACATGAAATATTAATATAAGTCAAATTTACATAATTTGAACTTTTAATCAAATAAGAAATTTTTCTATGTTTCAGGTGAGTTACAAAATCATCATTCCTTCACGCCTTTAGATACGTAAGTAAGGCAGCTATGTCTATTAATCAAAATTTAACTAAAAGGATATGCAACGACCATTAATAATCCCTACGTAAATTATTCAAGATTTAGATAAAAGAAAAATACATCTCTATAGGAATAATTTTCTACAGTTCCATTTATAATATAGAATACAAAATTATTTTTTTTCTCGAATATCTCTCGCAAAAAAATGTCGTTCTCATTTCGCAAAATTATTCGCATCCAAACGAGTACCTTTTAGAGAGAGAAAAAAAAGCAAAACGTAGGTTGAATGCATAAGATTCGCGCACAAGTCTCCATTCAAATATTTTCGCAATTGCAGAAAGTCGAGACGCACACACATTATACCGGCAATGAATAAAGCAGCAGTACGCATACGGGGAAAGCCTTTGAACTTTAGCCACAATTCAAAGTCTGCCCTGCATGAATATCGCGTATATATACGTATGCGGTAGGTACGCGTCGCCATATGTGATGGGATTCGCGTGTTTATAAAGGGCGTGTCACTCGGCTTTCGTGGCGTGAAACGATATTTTTTTTTTCGTCAATCGCGATAAAGCAAACATTTTAGTTCACATTAAACCCTTATCACCCTGAATGG
>JAPYZO010001176.1:0-32896 GCA_030522905.1 Torymus flavipes | reverse complement strand
TTCATCAATAATAAATTAAATAGAATGATACATTAAGTATTAAACATAAAAATCCCTCTCAATTAAAATTTTTTTTAAGATCTTGTGAAATCAACTTATTTGAATCAACAACCTTGAAAAAGGAGATATATCATTAAAATATTGCCACTGAAAATAATTTTTACTGTTACCAAGCGTTCTGTTAAAGAAAGTAAAAATTCCACGGATAAATAAAAATATTCGTTACAAAAAAGGATTTTCGCAATATTTAAAATTAAACTTTAAGACTCTGAAAAGGGTCACTTGCGTAAAGTTTTTTTTACGTAATTTCTATTTTCGTTTTAATGATTTATATTTTAGCATTATATTTGTAACCTCTGTTTTTAGCGTTTTATTTAAAATAACAAATCAAACAAATCGCAATAATGCAATACTTAACAACTATAATTTTATTTTAAATATGTAAATCAATATTATTCATCAAATTCTAATAATAAATAAGAAACAATATTTATATAATTTAGAATATAAAAATTCTTTAGTCAAATCAAGACATATTTCTTTGCAAGATAGTTCTTATAAAAATTCTCACAATTCGTTCATATTTACCTACCCCGCCGTTAGAAAATAAAATTAGGCCGACCGAATTCAAAACAATCGTCATCACAAACTGACGAAACTGTGAATGAAGAAAATCTTTTGATTATTTTCGTACTGTCTATACTTGAAAACACCACAATGACGTTGACTAAAAATTAAATATCGCTTCTATAAGTAAAACCAGATTGCAAAAATAGAAACTTTGAATCAGATTTATCGTAAACTTAGAGCGTAACGTATAAGTATATAAGAATATATTATATACCTCCAACGACCACGCGAGACACAGTGAGACACATCTGAAACTTGCATCCGGTCGCCACATGTTTTGCAGCTTCGTCCACAGATTTTCGGCAGTAGCGTGGATATATAGGTAGGTAGGTAGAGAAATGACCCACTACATCCTATAGACTAACTTTCCCGTCGAGTTTCCAGCTGCCCCTAAATTTTTTTTTTACTAGAGTTAACATAGATAATGTTTATATATATGTACTTATATTCAATTTATCTTTATACAAAAAAACTTAGATATTTTATACAATTATGTAAATGATGAAAAATTAGTTTAAACCGTTAATTAGATTAAAAAATGTTTAAATTATAATAATTAGGATCATATACGAAATACTGACAGTATTTTACATAAACTTATGTAAAATGAAAGATAAAATAGTAAGTCTATATAACTGGGTTTTTTGGTCAAATTTTGAGGCTTGAATCAGAATACAGATAAGTACTTTCTTCCTCGAGACATCCGCACACCGTCACCGCCTGTGACTGTTGCGGATAAAATCGTCGATGAGCCGGCGTCATGTTCGAAAATATAAAGGCGATGAGTAAAAAAATGTAGGATGGTTTCAAGTACTAAATTTACGTCCCAAGTCTTATACAATAGCCTCGTTGTCTGTGCCATTTAGAACCACATAAGACTTTTAAATTTAGAACAGCCCTCGCTAAAATAACTACTATATTAAAATTATACGGAAGCGCGCTGTGTTGCATGCGTGATTTGCGAATGAACGCGAGTTCGTTACTATAATACTTACTCTAAAGATTTCTTAATAATAAAGATTTAACATTTCAAATTACTCAAAATGTTTATTTTTATTTATTGAATTAAAAAATTTTATGTTGACGAATTTATAGGTGTATAAATGTTTTTTTTTCAGCAGTGCAATTTATCGAATAAATAAATCTATAAGAAAAAGTTCATTAAAAATTGAAAAGTATATACATTTCTTAATTTAACCCTTACTCTGACTAGTGACTCACAACCTTTTTCTGTATAAATATATGTGATAGCTAATATCTTTATTTAAGTTAGAATATAGATAGCACTTTCTTCGTTAAGACGGAAGTAGATATAAGCATTCGTGACTGTTGGACAAATCCGCTGTGAAACACACCATGAAAGTCTTATAATACTAGAAATAGATTTACGTAGTAGCTAAGTATTGAATATTTTTACGAGATAACATATATTAAATATTTTCATACATATTTTTTAAGAAACCCAACGATTTATTTAGTTTATTATCTTATTTTTAAAAGATGATTATTTTTCTTTCCGATATTAAATGTACGGTACAATTTTTTAAAAATAAACCATTTTTCTTCTACGCGTGCTCTTCCAAGATTTAAACGTCACCCCCTGCGTTTACACGTGCTCACTATATGTTTGTAATGTGGGGTAACTGCAGTAAAATCTAAACTAGGAATAGTAGATGCGTTTAAGTAATGTGCGTAAACCCTATATTTAAACATACCCATGCCGTACCCCATACAAGTGACACTGCAGTTATGTTTAGTTTCTCAAATTGCGTAAGAGTCGTAGCGGGCTTTCTGTTATTATTCGATACAACGTTTGCGAAATGTGATTTGAAACTTTTGAAATTTGCATTACAATAAAATAACTGGATATATCACGTTACGTAATACGAAGTTTTTAAAGATATTAGAATGATATACTATACAAATTTTTCTTCGCTAATATATTTTATGGCTTTTACTAATATATTTTTAACATGATTTTGTACTTTTTTTTTCCTTTTTTGTTAGAAATAATTAGTATATAGGAGGAAAAAAAATGACAATTTTTTTTGGATAGGAAAATACAACAGTATACACATTTTGGTTAAACAAAAATTCATCATTTTATTAACATTAGAATTTTTTAAATACAAAATAGAAGATTAACTATCAACTATAGACTATGACTTATGTTACATACGAAATCGCATAACAACTATTTCATTCTTCCGAATATTTTGATATGATTTGCGTCGTTAAATATTTTTCGCGTGCGAATATGACAATTAATTGTAAACTTGTATAAAAGAAAAAATAAAAGTTCATAACATTATTTAATATTTTCTATTAATTCGTTATAAAATAATATATATCTCTATTCTAACATTGTTGTCAATGCTATATGTAAAAAGTCTTGTAATGAAAAATAAAGTATAGTAGAGCTTTGTTCGTAAAGTAAACTAAATGTTATAAACATTAATTCGAAATCTCTATATATAGCTCTTACTATAATATAAAAGCATAGATCATTGTAAACGCATTAATAATACTATTAATGATGAGTATGCGCGTATATAAATAAAATTATCGATATATAAATCATTATTTAAATTATTTAAAATTCTCTTTGCTATAGAATATTGAGATTAGAATTAAAGCTTCGTACAATAAAAAGATCATTATCTTCCTCACCTTGCATCAGTTAAGTGGATGCATAATATATTGCACGTCTTTGTGCTCGTCGGACGTTAAAAAAGAAAAAAAAAGTTATAAAATTGTACAATTCTCTACTCTCGACTATACGTAATACAACGACTTTGTCGGTTCGTACGCGCGTATATAATATGTCTGTGTGTGGGGTGCCTCTGCGGGGCCATGTGCTCGTCGTTCGTCGTTGTATATATACGTATATATAAATTAAGGCACGCTTAAACTTACAGTTTAAGTCTCACATATATACCATGAATACACATGTGAGCGTAGGCAGCTTTTTAACTGTTGAGGGGCTGGTGCTCGGGCGCCGCGGATGGTCGGTTACGCTTAAAGAAGCCGCACTTGTACAGCAAGTAGATGAGCAGGAGGAGAATCGCCGTGCCGATGCACGCGGCAAGCACGATCATCCACAGCGGTATGGGATCGGCGACGATGGGCGGCGCCGCCGGCACGATCATCGTCGCGATCTCGGACTTGCGGATCACCGGCTGCGGCGGCTCGCCGATGTACGGCTGCGACTTGACCATTGCCTCTAGCTGCGTCGACACCTTGATCCTCTCGCTCTCGCTGATCATGCGAATGGACTTGACGAAAATCCGATACTTCACCGATATCGAGGCCTCCTCGTCCTTCTTCAATGGCCCGACGTGGCACGTGAGGTTCACGCACACGGCATGACTTTTGCAGAGCTTTTGAATATCCATGGTGTGAGTCGGCGCCTCGGTCGTGGTCACTCCCTTGTCCACCCCGTCGACGGGCAAGTGATTCGCAGTCTGTCGCACGTATCGCGACTTCTCCTCTATACTTAATTTATTATGGCCGTCTTCGTCAGTCAGCGAATTCGTGTGTACGCGATGCGCACCCGATTTCGGAATATAATTAGAGCTGCTCGAGTCGTCTGTGAATAATACTTTCTCATACAGACCCGATTGTGGGTTGTCGAGGTCCGTGTCGCGCGCCTTTCGATTATTGATGCCCAAGTAGTCGGCGTTCGCTGTCTCGCAGTGGACCTTCTCCGGATCCGAAATTTCCGGCTGCTCCAATATGTACAGTAAAACTTCGTGATTGAGAGTCTCCGCGGGCCATGTGAGCACTGTGGCGATATCTATAACGGTAGACGGTCCATTGTTCCTAATCGTGTAATTGTGCGTTACGACGGGACCGTGTTCGAGTGTGTTTTCCAGAAGTTTCGAATCGGCATTTGCGTAATCGACTGAATTAAAATCGATTTCTTGAGGTTTGCTGTCACCTTCGACAAAGATATCAGTTTCGATCCACACGGGCAGCGAAATATCCAATGAGTTGTCCAGGATGCTCTGCGGCTTTTCGGGGTTTGTAGAATTCACTTTCATGCTTAATTCGTAAGTAGGTTTCATGCCATGGAACGTTATTGGTTGTAAAATTATCTTAAATTTGACAAGTTTTCCTTCGGGCAGTGGATTACCAACATCACAGCGAAGAGTATTATTGTTATTGGATTTTGGGGCAGAACACTGAATAATTATTTCATTAGATTCACTCTGGCTCTCAATATTTATGTAATCAATGCCAGGTGGTAATTGTAAGTAGAAAACCGATTCAAATGCATCTTCAGCCATATTTTGTATTGTTACTTCTAACTCAAGTATTTCACCAGAGCCTAAAAGATATTTTTCAACATTTCTCTTAACATTTAATACTAAATCTGGTATACAAATATTATCAATTCCACAATTCTTTTGTATAATAAGGGCATCACGTTTTTTAGTATTCTTTGGTCCCAATATTGCCATCAATCTTTTCTTTGGATCACGTTTTTTGTAACTGCCCAAAGATCCACTAGTATCATTAGAGAGTTCAATGTGCATCTCTGCATCTAATGTTGTCAATTTGTCTCTCAAATGTTGAGCAACATAAACCTTTACCTGACGACAATACAGTTGTTCTTTTATTATAGGCACTGTCCAGTTCAATGAACTTTTGTTTTCATAATCAAGGAAGAAAAGACGTGGATTATTTTTTTTCTTGTCATCTAATACAATGTAAATTGAGAAATCATGTTGTGTCCAAGAACCCACTCCATTGTACATGCAGCAAATCTTCAGTTCAGAACATGCTACTGCTGTACCATCTGATAAAACACAAGCTTTATTTTTTAGATTGATGGAATCTGTTACAAAATTTATTTCAGAGTACATGCCAATAACAGGTCTAGATCTAAAATACACAGCTGTGTTGGATTCATAAGCTCCAACAACTAAATCAGGATAATGATTGCCATCCAAATCTATACCTCCACTGACTGACCAACCAAATGTTCTAACAGGTAGTTCAAGGTTCTCTGAGTATATGACTTGAGAATATTTCTCTTCAACTCCCTCTTTTGTTCCGTGATATATATAAATTGCACCACGGTTCTCTATACCACCATAGGGCTCTCCAACAACAAAATCTCCATAGCCATCCAGGTCAATATCACCTAAAGATGCTACTGAAAGACCAAACTGACCTCTGTTGCTTTCTCCTTCTCTGGTATGGAACTTTTGATACTCCATTGGTCCCCCTCCTTGATAAAATACATATATTCTTCCAGTCTCTATTTTAACTCCAGAAAGTTCAGGTGGAGTATAAAATGGAGCAGTCACTATAAGATCATCTTTGTTATCACCATCAATATCATTGACAGCTAAGGCATAGCCAAAGTAGGCACCCATTTGTTCCCCTGTGATATTTTTATGATTGTACAATTGCGATGTAAACAACAATACTTTTCCAAGAAGCTCCTCTCCTCGAGGCACTCCCACTGCAACTCCACTATCTCCATTTCCAAGAAAATCTCCTACAGCTACAGAGTATCCAAGATAACTATTATCTTCACTTGCAGGTCCTTCCTTAGTTGCCAATAAGCCTAAGTGTTCTTCCTTTCCTGCATGGGTATCTTTTGAAGGCACAAATGGTAATGATACATTACTCTCAATTGTAAACAGTTGACCTTGCCAATACCAACTACCAGGGGCACCAAGAAACAGCCTTCTGCCATCCTTAGTTACAGCAGCACCAACTCCAGCTTGACACATACCTTGCCTATGATGACCGGCGGTATCATTATTTCGACAAGGAGAGTACTCGGTAGATTTTCCATCATTTAAACTGGTCAGCCAGCAGGCACCGACTGCATCCTTAAAACCAGCCACCGACCAGTTAGCCTTGATATAACCAAACCAGTGATATTTAGGAGCACAGGCCAGTATTGGACCTCCGTCTACCATGGAAGTAGATATGGTTGCGCCAAACCATTGGTAGGACTTGTCGTCAATAGCTTCTACCCTGGTGGGATACTTGTTTGACTTGACATAATCCACACCCTTCTTGTCAAACTCGATGGGGAAACATCTATTATCATCTGCTATGTCACACCTGAAGACCACACCTCCATTCTCCACCCCACTAAGCAGACTGGTTTGATTCAGAGGCGCGCCAACGATGACCCAACCCCGATGGCTCTGATCGCGATACTCGGCCACCGAATAGCCGAACATTGACTTATCGCCGCCACGGTAAAGCGCGTAATGCACGGTCTCGATGTTAAAGCTCCACACGTAGTCCTGCTTGCAGCTAAAAAGTGACAAGTAGATGAGTAAAAAGTGCCGTCCCAGCATGACTGACGGCCCACACATTCTACGCGAATTAATGAAAATCAGTGCTAATCTATCACTAATACGCTATTGGGTTCTACCCTCGGCGACTCATTTACCGCTCCTTCGTCTGCCCCGACGGGCTCCTCGATCTCACACAACCGCACAGTCGCGCGGAACGAAAACAAAAGCTGGGTGCAACAATTAACAGGTTTCAGGTGGAAAAAATCCGCCTGTTCCTGCGATAACACACGCGCACAATTCTCCTCTTCTTTTTTTTCCAATGTTTATTAATATCATCTATTGCGGCTGCTGCTGTTGCGGCGTCGGCGGGCGATGAAATCCAAGCATCCCGCTCCCTCCTCTCTCTCTCTCTATCTCGCTTTTACCGCGACGACGGTGCGTGAGTCAAGCCCTCTCGGCGGAGACTAAAGTCTTGTCTTAAAATGGACTGGGGCAGAGGTGTGCGCGCTGCGCTGCGCCCGTCGTGCCTGAAAATAGTAATGCGGGCTGGGTCGGGGAGAGAGGGAGCAGGATAGAGAGAGAGCACGAGAGAAGGCAGAATACAGCGAATCAGGGAAGAGTGAATAAGCTCGCGCAGAGGGCGACACCAGGCGAGGCGACCTTTTCGCGGGAGGATTTTCGAAAATTTTGCGATCTCCCGTTCATATGGGCCCAGTGTACGCTGGTGAAAGTGATACAGACGCCGCTCACAGTCCGTGATATGAATCGATGAGACCTTTTATGGACTGTTTATAGGCGCTCCAGTTATGTAAGTTTTTCAACGTCACTGCTTCGCCAGTGTTGTCAGTGTTTGGCAATATAGATGATCAGAGAATAATTGGTTCGATAAATGATGGTACACAGGTTTTGATACAATTGAATCAAATTGAACGTATAAATTAAAGGACTTGAAAATGAGAGTCAATGCAAGTGTTTTGATAGATTTTAATGTATTCATATTGAAAATTTATTACTACGGATCTAATGTTTCTTTTAATAAATAAAACTTAATATTTGTATCAAGATATTTTTCTTGTTATTTTTAATTGTAGCATGGTTGATGAAAAGCAGTTTTGACCTTGAAATGTTATTATTTAAGTATGCCGAGCATACGTAATAAATAATTTATTGCTGAAAAAAAAAATGTTATAAGTATATAGCTGTCATAGAAATGCGATTACGGAGATATAGAAGTTATAACTATATATATTACCTTTTCTACATTATATATCTATCTACAAATAATTGCGAATAAAAAATTATTTTAATTTTAAAATTATCAGTAAAATTAATTGCAAAATTTTTATTTCTCCGCTTATAAATTATCGAATCGTATCTTATACCTTAAATAAATTAGCTACAGGTAAAGAATTTTGATAAGTTCATCAGATTTATTTTGGTACTTCATGACCAATTTATTTAATACTTTTTCGTTACAACTCCCAAATGTTACCAGAAAAAAAAAATTGAAAAATAAACGCAACGTGATTGGATGGAAAAGAGGCAAAAACGTTATTACTTGCAAGTTGCTCCTGCTGCAGTTTCCAGGCAGCTTCTGATAAGAAAACACTGGGCCGACTTTCCAACAATCTAGGTGATTGAATGACATTTCCTGTTTGGATAAATTCAGATGCGATGCCAGTTTTCATTTGTAAAGTTACTTCATCTTTCCAAGAACAGTGAGGTTGAATCATGGACAGAGTATGGCATATTGAATGTAAACATAACCTCTAAATATACGAATTCTACATAAAATATGTAAATACATTTTCTTGTCGTAATTGTTTAATGCGTACTTACAAAATTAACGTTATATTAAAAAAACTTTATACATTATCAATTTTTTTTCTATAGTGGCAAGGTGGTTTTTTGTGGATGTAACAAACAAATTATAAATATGAGTTGGAGATGACTAAGAGTTAATTAAGCAAAAAAATGAATGCTCTGGTACGATGTCCTGGTTTATATTGTGGACGGGAACTTCTGCAAGATGGGAATTGGACAGAGTGTGGAGCTTGTCCCCGAGGATTCAGGACAAATATGTCCTCGGCATGTGTACCATGCGAAGATATGCCTACATTTTATGACTGGCTGTATCTTGGTTTCATGGCACTACTCGCTCTTGTCCTCCACTGGTTCTGCATTGACATGGTGGCAATGAGGCGCAGCATTCCAAAAGAAGTTATAGCTATGCATTTATCTGCTCTGTTTGAAATAGTAACAGCATCTCTTATCACTTTGCAATTAACAGATCCAGTAGGATCATTTAGTATTAAATCTTGTAAAACTCGTAGATTATCAGATTGGTACACACTCCTGCATAATCCAAGTCCCAACTATGCAACCACTTTGCATTGTACACAGGAGGCAGTATATCCCTTGTAAGTACACTAAAATAATTTGATTTTATAAAGATATCTTAAATATAATAGGATTATAATTTTCATAAAACAATAGATTACAATAAAATTAAAAGGTACAAAGTGTATATTTACTAAATACAAATTTTTGCTTTGAATATATTGATTTTATGAATTCAATTCTTATAAGTGAAAGAATTTTTTGCCAGATTCTTATATGTAAAGGTTAACATTATTTAAAGAAATTAAAATCTCACTAAAAATACTTTTTTTAAAGATTCTTATGCATAACATTAATTTTTACATTTTTACAAAATAGATAAATTTATTAAGTAAATAGCTTAATTAAATATTGTTTAGAGCTCATCTCAATTTGTATCTGTAAAACTTGAAATAAGTAAGAAGGTGTAATAACAAACATTATATTGGATATCTTAAAGAATCATAACAAATTTTTACTAAAATTAATTAAGCATAAAGGAAAAGAGCATTGCTCAAAAATTCATAAAAACAAATTTTTATTTACCTTTGCATTGAAAAAATTTTTTTATCTCAAATTATTTTTGCTGCAGATCAATTTATGAAGTAAAAATGTTATATCTCAAAAAATTCTTATAAATCAAAATAATTAAACAAAATTGATAATTTTAAAGTTTAATTTCAATTTTGTTCTTAATTATATCGTCGAATTAGTAGAAAAAGTACACCTCGGAACTTGGAAATTGGAAAAGCAGACCTCTCGGATTTTCTTTGGAAAAGCAGACAATTCGCGTCAAAGAGACGAATTACATTAACGAAGAAATTCCTTCTCGTTCGCTCACACTTTCTTAAACATATATACATGCAGTTTTCAGGAAACAACTTTCCCACTGACAGTTTATTGGCACAAGTTTATCAACAAAGTTAAGATTATTGAACCAACGGTATCGGAAAATACATAAATAAAATACAGAGAACGAGATGGACTTTTATTGCTAGTAGTTATCAACATAAACCACTGAAGAATCCAAGGTGTACTTTTTTCCACCAATCCGACGATATTAAAAATATAATTTTTGTTGAAATTTATAAAAGCTCTTGTAATATTTTGTAAAATTATTCGGCCAATTTTCAAACTTAATACTCTGAAACGTAGTAATTTTTTAAAATGCCAGTATCAAATTTTTTGTTATTTGTAATTTATTGATCAATTAGTAAAACTACATCGGTAATATTTCTAAGACATGTTGACGGCGTCGTAGAAAAAGGTACCAACTTGAAATCGGCTCTGAAAAAGAATATCAACTGGAAATCCGATTCAAAAGGGTACTGACTCAAGAGCAGATCTTTTCATTCAAATTTGCGAGAGTAAATAATACATTATATAACAAGGGAGAAAAGTCGTTCTTGATTCCCCCTGGTGGATTCACTGCCCGAGTTACATATAGTACTTTATTCCCATCTCAACTGTGGCCACTTTTAATATTAAGTGTATTATTTATTGATATTTGGCTGTTTATATGGAACTTACTTACTCTTTTCAAAAGCGGGAAATATGGCCATATTTCCCTCTTTTGCGGGAAATATCGTCATATTTCTCACTAAAAGTTAAATTTGTTCAGGGAAACAAATCTAACTTTTGTCCCGTTTTTTCAGGGAAAAAAGTGGCCATATTTTTTGAGACGGAAATAAAATTAATTTCAGATTAATGATGAGAGTATCTAACAACGCAGCAATTTTACAATAGTTGATCTTTATTCCTGTTATTATTCAACATCAAAATAACGTCATAACTTTAATAACTAGTCAAAATTTCGTAAATACACATTAAATTTTTTCGGAGATAAATTAAATAAATAAGTTGATATTTTACTCAATAACAAATTACAGGCTACTGTGATGAGCCGCAGGGTGAAGTCCCATTTCCAGTAATTTGATTGAATACTTAATTACCATCACATCATACTTATATCTCAACGAAAAACGCCAGACTGTGGCCTCCTTTTGTCTCTTTAAAAAAAATAATGAGCTGGAAACGAGCAGAAGGGCTCCTGCAGACGCTGGTAGAAAGGAAATCTAGATAATTCAAAGCTTTTTCAGAGACATTTCATGTAATTCAAAAATATTAGATCTATATCAATAAAATTAAAATTTGAAAACATACTAATTTAAAAAAGGTTTTAGATCTTGAAAATATTTTTAATAACAAAAGTGAAAGTTTCTTTATCCAAATCGGTCCATACATTCTCGAAGTAACCGACTTTTTCACCTCCCTAAAGCTCTTCTTACAGTTCAGGAAACAAAATTTCTTTCTAATTTAAACAATTGGTTAAACTAGAATGTAAAGATCTACTCGTAAATTATTACCTCTTTAAAGCGGATTTCGAGTGTCTTCGACAATTTTATAAAATAAAAAAAATTTATTTCTATTTTTTAAACATTATTTTGTCTCATTGTTTATTAAAAGCGTTCTTTTATTAATGATTATAGTTTATGATCGATATTGAGATATGATTACGAATAGAGTTTTTACTAAGATTTAAAGGTGCTCTCTACCTGAGACCCATATCTGGAATACTTATTCATAACTCAGTTTTCGTATGTGTAGCAGATAATCTGGATTAAGTACCTTTAAACAAGCTTCATGATTTTAGATACCTATATATAGATAAACTTGTATTTTGTAGAAAAAAATCAACGTCCAGTGGGCGTGACAGTAAGCTGCTTCCAGCATTTCTCTACAAAATACACATTTATTAATTTACTTTAATTTGTAAAAACTTTTAGATTTTCTTTAATACTTATTACACGTTCGGAAACTCGATTTTTATTTTATAATTGCACCAAATTATTCTAATAAAAAATAAAAAAAAAATTCTGAGTAGGGGGCATTTCGATCAAATTTGGTTTATTTAAACGTTTCTACAAAATATGATGAAAGTATAAATGCATTTTCTTTATAGATATACAATGGTGTTCGTATTCTACGCCTTTGCTGTAGTTATAATGCTAATGGTACGACCTTTGATAGCAAAGAAATTTCTGCCAAAGAAAGGAAAACTGTCCATATATGCTGCTCTCTACTTCTTTCCTATTTTAGCCTTATTACATGCCGTAGGCAGTGGACTGATTTGTAAGTAATTTCGATCTTTTTAAATATTTGTAGATTAAATTGAATTTAATATATTCATTTATATTCAAGATTATTCTTTCCCGTATATTACGATCATATTGTCAGTTTTGACAAATGCTGCGCATTTTGCTTTCAAGTTAAATCAGGTAAGACAAAAATGAATAATTGACAATAATGTAATAAAAATATTGATTTTCTTATTTTTTCAGACTATGAAATCATTACTTATAAGTTCGATATCGGACGTAAAAAATATTGTTGTAATTTTGGGACATTGGCTTCTACATGGGTATGGTGTTATAGCTATTGCCACTTTACGAGGTTCAAGCATTCATCCAGCTATGTTGGCTTTGGTGCCACTGCCAGCATTATTCTACATTCTCACTGCTAGGTTTACAGATCCTCATAAACTTCACATTGAATAATGTTGAGAATTAGATAAGGAATTTGTCTTTGTGTAAAACTTGTACAAAGTATTTAGGTTAATTAATAAATATTCTTTTTTTAAAATCAAAATTTTTATTTAATGCGGGATAAATAAAAAATAAATAAAAAATTAAACATACACAGTTTTTCATTGTATATATTTTTAATAGGTATATATAACTCCATGTTATAAATTTAATGGAGTTCAAGAGAACACACATATAAATGCAAGTTGAGCGTTTATTTTTTAATAACTTATAGTTTTGGTACAAACGTTACAACTAATGTACTTTTTGCAGAAAGTGGAATTTGATTTGACATCAATTTTCTGTAAAAAATTAATGAGGATTATTATTAAAGAAGTCAAATAAATAATAATCTCTTTTATAAAGCCATTACTTACTTATCATTTGCTAGTTTTTCAATATTATTAGGACTCTGAGCCACCACATTTACTTCCTCTGGTACATATGGCATATTAGTTATATCAATAACAGTATTTTGTTGAGCAGTATTGTAGGCTACCAAATATCCAGGATTGCCACTCTTAAACCTATTTAAAAGGTATTTTTATAATAGTATATTTGTAAATTATAAAATAATGCGTCAAAAATATAAAATAGTGTTAGTTCATTAACTCACCAGGTTCTGAAGGCAGAAAAGATGAAGCATGAAACACCAAATTAAGCGTTAGTTATTTTGTTAAGTTTACAATTGCCACCAATTTAATACCATTACTTTAGTATTATATAGACTCAAGAAAGAGCACAGGAAGAATTCAATTAAGATAACTACTTAATAGTACAATTTAAATAAATAAATAAATAAATAAATAATATGCAGTGAAACACCATGTTAGTCATAAACAATAAATAAGTATGAAAAATCCAATTAAACGCTAATATTATTGATGAATTATTGAGTGTTAAATAAAAATTATTTTTCTTACCGTGTGTATGCAAATACGGTCCCATTATTAAGGATATCCGTTTTAGTATCGCCATAAAGGAATTGTAAATTCTCACGAGCTTTTGAAAGTTTAGCAAACGCATCTTTTGCAGATAGTGTATCATTTAGTTTCAAAATTGGTGTAGCGGGTAGTAGCATTGACATTAAAATTAAACTGTCTGCTATTTCGGCATGCATTCGCTTCCTCAAACTGACTTCTTTTCCATTCAACTAATAAATAAATTAAATTTATGAACGAAAATTTGTCAATTAATTTATCAGATAGAGTATAATAACTATGAACACTTACATCTATGCCTGGCCAAGGAGCAAATGCCAAGGCATGAGAAATACTTTGATTTAAAGCAGAGGCTGTAACTGTTGGATCAATATTTGCTAAGAAGTGAATACCTTGAGGTAGATCAATTAAAGTCTTCTGTTTATTGTAAAACTGTAAAACATCATGACCAATGTCATCACTTAGTGCAAACAAGCTAGAAAACAAAATACAATTGAAATGTAGAATATGTTAATTGGCTGATAGGTAGTAAAACACTTTTATATAACCATACCCTTCTCCATTAGTGTAATTCATGACAATGTCCCTCCACTGTCTTAGCACAATAGCGTTTTGAGCATGGTCTCTTGTATGGACATGAATGAGTGATTGATATAACCCAGACTCAGCTGGATAAGTTGAACTTAATTTATCATCGGCTAAGCTTGGATCTTCAACTAAATAACGTGTATTCGCCAGTCTAAAGCCTTTCACACCCAAAGTCAACCAGTGTTTAAGAATGTCCTATTAATAATAAAATTATATTTAAGATTGTATTTTTAATAAATATAAAAGTTTTGAATGAAGTTGAAATTCATTGCAAACTTACTGAAAATTCCCTGATCACAGCAGGATTGTTGTAGTTGAGATCAGGTTGACTTTCATTGAATTGATGAAGATAGAATTGTTTTCTTGTTTCATGATATTTCCATGCAGAACCACCATTCAAACTCACCTATATCATAAGTTTCATATTAAAAAGTTATCACTGTGAAGCATATTGATATTTAATATTTAAAAAATATTTACCCAGTTGTTTGGTGGTAGTAATGTTCCACTAGCACCGTCTACTCTTCCATCAGCCCACACGTAGTATGAAGAATATGGTTCCTCTTTATTAAATGATTTTTTGAACCAGGGGTGTTCATTAGATGAATGATTTGGATCTAACTCCAAAATAACATTCAATGTATTTTCTTTAGCAGCACTTATGAATTTCGTGAAGTCACTCATAAGACCTACTTTTTGACTAAGGTCTTTGAAATCTTGTACATGACCTATAAAATTAAATTTATTAACAAATATATTTTTAAATTTTTATTAAAATTCGTAGTATTAATAATATGTAGGAAAATTTTGTATAAGATTATTTACTTGCACACACATATACTGTATGAGTATGAATTGTGTATTTAATCACTTACAATTACCATGTTCATACAAATGCATATAATCAATGACTGCTGATTACACATTCAATTATAGACAATATTTTCCCAAGTGTTTAAAGAATTCAAAAGACATACCAGGTGAAGATTCCTTTAGTATTGAATGTAAAGAAATTGCCTCAATGTGCTGTTCTTTAAGTATAGGAAGGAATGATGATAGACCACTTAAATCTTTTGTAGGTGTATCAACAGGATCTAATCTAACTATAGGACTCTTTTCCCACCATTTTTTTGGTGCTTGTGCTGAGCATTTTGGAGCCAACACAATGATAGCTATGGCTCCTGCCAACATGGCAGCCCAAAGCAACCAGAAGGCAATAAACAGGAACCATCTTAGTCTAACCCAGAATGGATCATTAGCATATTTCATTAATTCTGCCTTGCCCATTCCTGAGAGGGACTGTTTGACAGTTTCAATATCAATTTTAGCATCTCCATTTTCAGAGATAAATTTAACCTGAAATACAACAATGCAATTTCAATATGGTTTATGTAATTGGGCATTAAATTTATAGTTAACATGATTATCTATGCATATTTTGCTAACAAAGGATGTGATAAGGAAGTAGATAAGATTGTATGATGCAATAGAAAGTATCCCCTTAAAGTCTCAATGCTTACGTTAACTATTTTTAAGCAATAGACTTTAAATCATAAAATTTGTAAACATGTTTGTGCAGAATTATAAAAATAACATATTTTAATATTTAAAATGAGTCACTTAAATGGTTAATTAGATCTAGTAACATACAATGAATTTATTTTTGATATGTTACGGTATTCATCTACCAAATAACAAGCAATTGCAAGTAATTATCAATCAATGTGAAGTGCATGTTAAGCCTGCCAACTTGTCTCCGTCTGAATATGTCATTCATTTAATGCATACAGTAGGCCATAAATCTTTCCGCTACAACCTACTGTGCGTAAAATTTTCAATCTCATGCTTCATAAAACGCGCATTCCAGTGTACAGGCATTAACCGAAGAGAATCAGTTTTATTGGCAATAAATCATAATGCATTTTATTTCTTTGCCCGAGCAGCCATTGCCGCGTACACCAAAGCGAGAAAGAGCGCGCGCGCGCTCATATATATGGCGGCGGTCTTGCAGAGTATGAAAAAAAAACTAGGTCACCGTTGACTTGTGGCATGAACCCACCTCGGAGGCATCCTTGTTGCTGGGCACGACGGTGGGGGTCTTGGCTTCGTCCTTGAGCATGCGTTCCTGAGCACCATCGTCATGTTCCAGGTCGGTGCTGCCGTTCTGCTTGCCCATGGTAGGAGCCGGTGTGGGGGTACTGATAGCGGTTGCCTCGCTGTCCTTTTCCTCGGTCTCGCCGCTGGCGTTATTCCGGGCCTGCCAGTTAACGTCGTCGTCGGGCAGCGGCTTGTACGACTGCTGTACTACTGACTCGGCCGCCGGCGCTGATTCTTTGATACCGCCGTTGCCAGTCGCTGCCGCCGTCGTGGCCGTTGCTGCCACCTCGTTACTATCGGGCTCCGTTCTCCCACTCTTCTCCATCTTGCCGCGCTGTCTCTTTCTCGCTCACGCGCGGGGTATTGGAGCCGTGACGTGTTTCAGGGTCAGCGACTATGCGTGCGACGGAGAGAGGCTCTTACGCAATCGCCCACACGAGAAGGAAACCTGTTTGAGCGCAAAGAGTTATAATTATCGGGCTTGAAAGATATAGACCTGATCCATCAGTAGTAGTACAACGCCCGTCGTACGCGCGCCGCGCCCAGCTGCGTAAGCCATTGACTCGCTCTATGGGGCGCGCGCGCGACGATGCGCGAACCCTGTTATCGCCTAATGCCCGTCTTCCCATAAGATTTATGATAGCTTAGATGATTATAGGTACTTACGATGGGCTTTGAATGACTTTCCGTGCTCTGGAAAAGTAGCGAAACCCTTCGCCCGATGAGCTCCGAGAACCTTCTGAAGGACGTCTCGGGGTCACGTCACGAGAGATTCTGCACAGTGCCTCCGCCCAATTTCTGCTGATGCAACGCACGCACAGATCGCACACACTCGGGCCGTTTCGAGATTTTATCCAGGGGTGCCATCAGCACCGTCGAGAGCTGTACCGCGATGCTCTCGTTTTCCGCGCGACCTCATCTGGGGTCCCATTCGAGTGGAAAACGAGCGCAGACCGAGTGTATATATCGAAGCGACATACACATGATGTATATCGATAATTACACTGCCGATATGTCTGATTGTAGCATTTAAATCCGAGACCATTAGCTCTCCGATTTTTGAAAATTCGAGCTGGATTTTTGGCGGTTTTGGGGTGGTTTGGCCGTTGCAGACGATACGGCAGTTAGCCATGAACTTGCGCAGAATTTGACTGTGGGTGGACAGCCTGAGTTTACGAATTTAATTATGAATAATTTAATATAAATATTAATTTAATTGCAGTAATAACTGGCGCGCTTTTCTTCATTTTCAAAAGTAAATCGCGGAAAATTACAAAGTTTTTTTCTCTATATTTTTGGATGGAATTATTACTTTATTAAAATCGTTCATTAAATTTCCTTTTATACAAATTAATTGTAGATTAATAGTATTATTATTTTTAGAAAATAGTTTAGTTTTAGATCATGATTAGTTATTTCTTTACTCAACGACTTCTACGAAAATTAAATTTCGATCAATTCGAAAAGCTTTGGGTTCAAAGCAAATAGATACTATTATAAAAAGAATTTCACTTTAAGTCTACGCAGTTATGAAACGCAATCGCAACGCGTAAACAATTAATCAAATATATTTTGTAAATCTGTCATAACTGCATACTTTTTATTTTAATATTTATGGGACTTAATTTTTTAATGATAAAGAATCGTTCAAAGAATTAATTTTATATATAAAATATAATTTATATATTTATATAATATTAAAAAAAAATAATTAATAATAAAAACATAATTAATTGCCCTTCTTTATTGTAACGAAGCTTCCATTTGAACTGCTTTTATTCAAATCTTACACTGCAGATTTTTTTAATGCGTGACTGATGTAGGTAGGTAGACACACCTTTCATGAATTTAATCACTAAATTATATTTGAGAAACCATGATATCAACATCAATACCTTACTCGTCATTCATTATAACTATGATAGGCATTCAATAATATCAAACATCCTCTCGAATGACACCATAAGTATAGGCTGATTTTTCTCAATGATCGAGTTTCCTGTAAAAGCACAAATTGATTGATACACGTTTTTTGCCACGACTGCATAAGCCACAATTCTTTTAAAAGACAATCAGACAGCTTGTCCAGCTGATGCGTATGCATGAACATTTTGAGTACAATTGATGGCGCGGAAATTAAAGCATTATATAACGCATTTATAGTTAAGATACTCTTTTCGGTTCCAAATCCTTGATTATTGTAATAAAACGTTAGATTTAATATGTAACTGGAGTTAAAAAATCCTTTGACAAATTTATAGAATAGTAAAATTATATCCAATTAATGATAATAGTTTTGTGATAATATTTTAGTATTAACAACTTTACAAATTGGAATTGATTAATATAAACTTCCCTATTAAATCACGTCTATTTAATTATTAAATAAACAACAACAAAAATTTTTCTGAGTAATTCCGTACTTAAATACCCACATTCGCTTTTTTAACTCACACACAATAGATGAGTCAATCGCTTCCGTCTGCAAAAGCTTCGGTACGATAAAATCGTGAAATTACTTGATATCGAGCGTTATCTGATTTTTTACCATTGAGGATGACACGCTTGTCAACGACACTTGTTCTGTCTCTCAGATACCGCGCAATATATAACCAGTTTAGCTACCGTCTATATATACTACCTGACAAATAATAACACATTCCTCCTTTTAAAGCCGATTTATAACTATTGAGCTAGATAATTTTTTCAAATATAATTAAATTAAAATGCAAACGTTTCATACTATCGGTAACTCTAATTGTTAAGCTTTGCGAAAATGTAAATTTTGGGTTGAAAAACCATGCATAATTTAAAAAAAACTATACATTTTCATGAGCTTGGAAGTTTACTGATAAGAAATATATGGCTTGCCAATTATAGTCTAAATATCGGAATTTGTTATTACTTCGGCAGATAACTAAGATAAAATCCTTCGAAACGACCTATTATATTATTTTGTTGCAGTTCGCCTTCTAGAAGATTGCGCGGTTGCCAAAACTTAATGAACCGTTAGGCGACTGAAAGGTGATTTTAAAAGGAGGGCGCACCTTGTTATTCCGGTTCTTGATGCTTACCCCAATTAAAATTCATCTTGGGGAAAACGACGATATTTTAGATATAATGGGTTAGCTGCGTATTTCTTGACGTAGCGAGTTTGCAATACATTATAAATAAATTAGGTATTCAAATTTTATTTTAAAAGATCAAAGTACCATTCGATGTAAAAATACTTTCATTTATCAATTATGTTGATTAGGTAAGAGAAAGTAAACATTGCTTATTTTTTTGTATAAAACGTAGATACAGGTTATTTTTAAACTTTAAACAAAATCATAACATACTTTCATTAATGATTCCGTTTACGAAAAAAAAAAATTATGAATAGCAGAAAAAAACACAATTTTTTATTGAAAGTAATAAAGTTATAACTGGTCAAGTTATAGTATTTTAAAATTTTATAAAAATTAAGATCAAACTATAGTTGTAATGAAATGCTATAACAAAAAAATTTTATATTTTCAAATTCATTTAATTTACGAAGTTATAAAATATAATCGTTCTATGAATACTTCTGTGCTATTTCTTTGTAACTTCTAAATAATTCAAAAGAGTTTCATTTGTAACAATGACAGTCGAGTTAAATTGCTATACGCGGTTATTACACACGTGAGGGAAGTAAAGTCAAATTATATAGCTTTTAAAGGTCATGATATACGCGACGATAATTCTTTATCTGTAGTTTTTATGTAGAAGTAGTTTACCATTTTCTAATATTATCTATTTTTTCTAGAATTAATTGCATTACAAAACTCTTTTTAAATGTATCTTACTGTTCTATACTTATTGAATTTTCCTGCTGCGATAACATTTAACAACGTCGGGAATGTTTATACTTAAAAACTATAAATATTTGTTTGAAGAAGTTTATTTTCATTGTGGTTTATTGTTTTTAAAATTAATAATTGAAAAAATATTATTCGGTTTCTTGATGAATAATAATTACTTCCCAAAAATATAAATTGTTAAAGCTATTTATATTTCTAGCTGCGTTTTGATGATTATAATATTAATTGAACAGAAAAATCGTGGTCTTTGTTTGGGTATATAATTTGGGTTTGCTTTATAATAAATCTCTATGAAATACGTTTCTTAAATTAAAATCTTTATTTAACGAATACATTATAAATTGAGTTTTGCTTGTAAAACGAAATATCTTAAGCAAAATACTTTCAGCTGAGATTTTGTTAAAATAAAATATACAATCACACGCTGAGATCATAGATCACTCGTTTTTAGATTAGATAAACATATATGTTGTAAATATTCGATACTAATTATTATTATTACATGCTCGGGACGAGCTATCAATACATTTCTTAACGATAAATTATTCCTACAGACTAATCAACAATCTAAATGTAAAATAATAATAAAAATTCCGTCGACGCAGGTAAAAAAGCCTCCGAAAATATTCGCGTCACGCTATAAACTCTGTATGCAATCGGCTTAAAAATTTGTAAAGGGTTCTCTCGACGCGCGAGTCTACAATTCACTCCGCATCTCCGATCCACACACGACAGTCTTTGAGATTGCCATCATGCCCCGGTAAAATTCCCGATGCGATGCTCTCTTTCTCTCCTCTCTCACGGCATTATCTCCTCTTTTATCAGCCTCGTCACAATTATAATCTCTTCGTACAAGGCTCCCTTCTTCTTTTATCGATGTCGAGAACAATAAGTAAGATGGTTCTGCCGTGAGGACACGTACTGCCATTCGATTCGCGTAGAGGCACTTCGAGTGCGTCTCCGGTCACTTTGTGCTGCGTGTGTCCATGTCGTTCTCGTCCTCGCGTATGTCTTTTCAACACATTGCAGTGACGGCCGGAAATGCGCAGCAGTACATGGATATCGAGAGGATGAGCGTGATGAGGAAGGCCGTCCAGAAGAGCCAGAAGAGGATCAGACGGATTTTTATCCACAGGGGACTGGCCGTGTAGTACCTTAAGTCTTCCCGTGTCAGTTCTGTAATAAGAGGAAACAAGCATAATTAGTTAACGCGTGCTCCATTTCGATTGCCGAACGAATTAACGACGTCGTTCGTACAGTTTTCCACGTACACATTCGCGATTCTACGAAGTTCGCGTGCGCTATCGCAAACACCCTATTTATAGTGTTCGACGATGCATATGTATATTTATATACAAGAGGATAGTAAGCGGGTGCAGCGCTCAATTACCCCGTCGCGCTTTATCTCTCTGGCGTTAATATGTAAAAGTGGCTTATTATTTTCTCGCGACTCGAGACACTCGACGACGCTGTTTATGCTATAACAAAGCTCGTTTGAGCCGCCCGACCGCGCCAAAAATAAACCGCGCGGCTATCGTATTGTACGCCGATTAATATATGCACATTCGTGCGCACGTGCGTCACGCGCGTACAAACTATTATATGCACAGAGTAAGTGCGTATAAACGCGACTACAGCAACGTATGTATAACAAGTGTCGTATATACCTCGTCTGACGAACTGCTTGTCGGGCATGGTTATCCTGATCGGGCCTTGGTCGGAGTCCGCGAGGAGGTAGGTCGTTTCCTTCGGCACCATGATGACGACGATGTTCCTCGCATTGGTGAATTCTCTCGTCCGTTCGCCTCTCGAGACCCAACTGACGATGACGATGTGAGTCCGCGCGCGTATATTATGGCAATATAGCCGACTACCGACGTCCGGCGTTTAACACAGGCTCTAACACTGCGCGCTCGTGCGTGCTGCACACACAACACACACAATATAATTTCAGAGTAAACACGAGAGCGCGCAAAGCTCGGTGAGTCCGCGACGGGAGAAAATTTCCCTCTCGTTCGTGTATACCTAGATATACCTATACACACATGTGTGTCCGTCAGCTCGGATCGGCGGACGAGTTCTGTTTGAACGAGATAACGGATCGTCCCCGCATTATATTGTATGTACAAATACCGTCGTCGCGTAGTAATAACTATCGATGTTTTATATCTGACCGTATCTCTTGGCCAAGCGCGCGTGTGTGTCAAAAAAGAACGAGTCGAGCTCCTAGTATGCGCACGGAATTCTTTGTCGATACCGCGAGAAGTGAACGTTATTATAATATAATACTTACATGCGCGCGCGCAAAAGAGAGATAAGGGCTTGTCAAAGTTGCGTCTATGGTGGATGACGTCGCGTGAGAAGTTATTATACTGCGTTGCAGCAGCGACTTTGATAAGACTTGTATTGATACGAGTGTGGTCTTGCAAAAGTACACGAGCTACGACGTTTTTGTGCATACAAAATCAACAATGAAAAATTCCAGCAGAGCCATAATTTTCTATACTTGAGTTTTCTATTCACCGTTAGAAAACAAGCGAGACGGCGAACGAGCGTCTGCGCCTAACAACGCGTCGCGCTAGTTGCCCGTCACTTTTTTCTTTTTTCTTACAAAGAAAACGGAGCAATTTTTTTCGTTCATCGTCTATTTATGAATATACCTCTGCACGTGACCGAACCTTCTTTTCGCCCGCAATGAGTCATATTATATTAAAGCCGAGCTTATAATACTCAAGAGCGCAAACGATTGAAATCGGCTTTGGAGTATTTTAACCTGAGCGCGCTATGCTATGCTATATACTTGTAATTCTATCTATATACGTACAGACTCAAGGGCCATGGAGATTTATTGAATGAGATTGAGCGCGTAAGTGAAAGAGAGCATTTTTAGAAAAATCTATTTAATATAAAGAGATTTTGGAAATAAAAAAGAAACATCTTTGTACAAACTTTACGAGGCGATGTCAAATTCTTATAACGATCGCAATAGCAGTAACAAGGCGAAAAACATAATCGTAATAAATTCAAAGGCTTCTTTAGTTGTTGCCGCATTGGGCTCGGGACCTTCCGTAGTGGCCGCGGGCACGGTTGATTCTGCTTTGTCCTTATCGTCGTCGTCGTCGTCGTCGTCGTCGTCGTTGTCCTCTTTTGATTTTTCCTTCGAATCATCATTTTTATCGTCATCCTTATCATCGTCACCATCGTTATCTTCATTATCATCATCGTCTTCCGTTGTTGTCGAATCGTCTTCTATTAAATATAAAAATTAAAAGTTAAGTAGTTAGTTGGGTTATTCTAGAAAAATAACATTGCAGTCTATAATAAAAGAAAAATATTATTTACCACTTGTCGTAGTTTCAAATGGAAATTCCGTAAAGTCGTCTTTATCGCAAAGCACCGCTGCAGCGTTTGCATCTAATGTAAATTCGTCGTTTTCTATATCATCATCATCATCTTCATCATTGTCTCTGTAATAAAATTATATTAAATTTAATGTTAAATTTTTAATAATTTTCAAAATACCATTTTAAACGTCTCCTAGCAATCGAAGAAGCCTAAAGGAGCGACCCGCGTACATATATTTTGAAATGGGCGCCCGAGAAATTGAAATATTTTATAATATGCTCTCATATAAGTGCTTATTAGCGGGGTAATATTTACAGAGAGAGTTATGTGAGTCAGGGATTCAAACCGGTTACGCCGTATTATTAATACTTCGTTTTACGTAAATAGGTACGGTGGTAACGAAATCTTTATTTTATCATAGTACTTTTAAACTTACTTTTCGACATCTGCATTGCTAGAATCAAGCATAACTTGTAAATCTTCTTCCAAGCCAGGATACAAATCAGTTAAATTCACTGTTTGTTTAGATGATCCAAAGTTTATGATAACTATACATGTATCATTACCCAAAGACCTACAATGTTTGAGTATTATATAAAAAGTATTACTAACACTTGTGAAAATTCAAAAATTACACCAGTCATACTAACCTTCTCAAAACTAGTACATTGTCATCATTCACAGCGTCAAGTTCGTAATCCCCTTGAATAAATATTGGATTTTCTCTAAGTATTGCTAATCTCTTGAAAGCTTCTAAGTCACTATCTGCATGTTGCAGTTGGTTTTCTACATTTATTTTAATATAATTAGGATTTACTGGGAGGAATGTAGTTTCATTTGTAGAAAATCCAGCTGATGTTGAGTCATCCCACTGCATAGGTGTTCTGACTGGATCTCTTGTACTTTCTTCGTATGTCTCTTCACCTTCTTGAAGAGCTTTCAGATCTATTGTATCTTCCCATGATACATTTGTGTTTAACATTCCAATTTCTTCACCATAATATACAACAGCTTGACCAGGTAATAATAAAGTAAGCATGTAAAGTCCATCCATAAGGTCAGGGTCAAGTCTTGATGCAGCTCTTGAATTATCTTGATTTGAAAGCTGCAAATAATTTATTGTTAGAATTACATTCTATTTATAAATTAAGTATAAAAATGTTGTAAATTTAAATTTTGTGAAGCTAATGCCCGATCAAGATTTAATGTAGGTAATGCAGCTAATTGCAGTACTTTTGACAATTTTTTTCATTGGGCCTTTAATTAAAAAGGACAATCGCGAAAAACTTGCCTGTAATACCCATTAGCTGCATTATCTACATTATAGAAATGTTGTGTTGAAATAAATTATATCTTTTTGATGTATAAGAATTTTATTGCTAAAATGAATTTATGAATAGCATTGAAACAAAAAATGATTATAAGCTGTGAATATTTGCATACCATCCAATTAGTTTTAGCACCTTCAGGTAATTGTTCCATCCAATCTTCAATTAATTCTTTAATATCTCCTGCATCACTTGTTTCATTTAATTTTGTAACCAAGATTGCATTCAGTGGTATAACACCAGGATGGGTGTCATTTCCATAGTAAGAAATAACATCATCATCAAGTTCATCTACTTCTGCAATAAGTAGCCTGTAATAAAACAATTCTTATTTTTCAAGTAAGTAGAAAGAGAAAGATTCGTGAATTATCTAATATTTGCTATAACAAACTTTGGTTCCTCATTATTGTCTTTGGCCCACTCATCAATGTGTTCTCGAAATCTGTAGAGTAGATCTGCATTTTCTGAAAGACCTACTGTGTGAGCAACATCATCATCATCATTTTCATCACTGCCTTCCTCTTCTGATGACTCATCAAGCAATGCTTCATTTTCAAGAAGATATGATGCTCCACAAATACAGAATCCATCAACACCTTTTTCCAGCCAAAAATCAAATATGTCCTAAAAATTCATAAATGATTTTATTATTTACTGTGTAAAAGTAATTTAGGTATAAAATATTTTTGGTAAAAAAAAATATAAAAGCCATAAGAAAAGTTTTATTCTTACTAGAATTTCTTGAACAACATCTTCATTTCGCAAATTGAGATCCGGTTCAGTAGAATGAAATTTATGATAATACCATTGCTTCTTTTCCATATTCCATGTCCAGGCAGATCCTTCATCATCACTGTATGCACTTTTCTGTAACAAACAATATTTAGTTTGTTATTTGTGAATAACTAATGTTTTATTTAGAAATCAAAAAGTATTTACCCAGTTGTTTGGTGGCACTAGTTTATTGCCTGAAATTTTTCCATCCGCCCAAATGTAATAATCATCATAAGGTTCTGTATCAGTAGCAGATGAAAGAAACCATTCATGTTCATCACTAGAATGATTTGGAATAATATCCAAGATAATTTTTAAATCTATTGAATACAACAAATTTGGTTATACTTTAATCTTAGGGAATATTTAGTAGAGTTTATTATTATCAATTTATGCCATACCTTTTTTATGAGCTTTATCTACCAATTCATAAAAATCATTGAAATCTCCAAAAATGGGATCAATATCAGTGTGGTTGTCGATATCGTATCCTGAGTCGATCATAGGAGAAGAATAAATTGGGCTTAACCTGATAGTATCCACTCCAATGTCGACAAAGTAGTCTAGACGACTGATGATACCTAATTTAAAACAAAATATAAAGTGTAATTAACCAATAACCAATATTATAAAGTTATTAACTGTAGAATCTCTTTGAAAAAGATATTTGGAAAAGTAAACTTTTTATAAACAGAATTCTTAAATGAAAAAATGATTTGCTTAATTATATATTAAACCATGATACCTCAATGGATTTTCCATGGTCCCAAGTTCGGTTTATTAAAACCTTTTTTATTGAATATTTCTTTTATTGAACAATATACGCGAACTCTGGATTATAGATCATTGACGACTACTTGATCAGCTGATTTGACACTTGCTACGTTGGCGACATTGCGCAACAGCGCAACGTGTATTTAAGTTTTGGTTGGCCATGTTGCTTATCGTTACTATGGATTTATTTAAATTTTTCTTTGCTTGATCATCCATGATAATATTTTTATAAATTATTATGGTTTTCAGTTTTTGTTTTCTTCGTTATTATTGAAATTATTATATTTCATCCGTATTTTATATATATATGATTCGTAAAGTTACATGGATTTTCATCCTTTTTCTAATTTTAATTTATGAAAGATTTTTATACTTAAATGATTATTATACATACATTAATAAATATAAAAATATGTATTATTTGATAAAATTATTTATAATCTAATTTATTTTTACAATGGTAATAATAGTAAATAATAATAATTTTAACTTAATACTTTTTTTTTCAACATGTATTAGAGTATAAATTGTTTTTGCCAAGTCGTATGAATAAAATATTTTTGTGAGTATTTCAAAAATATTTTAACTGTTTTACTCTTTGGCATAACCTTTGTTATTGCAAAAGAAACATCGTAGGAAAATCTGTGTCTGTGTCTTCAGTGTATTTTGTATTTTCATCTATTTGTCTAATTATGATTATTTTTAATGTTATACAATACATAGTAGCAATAATTACGGTTTGGAGTTTGATAAAAGACGCTATAGAGTTATTAAAACATTTAAGACTTAGCTATAGTAATCGCTACTTCAAAAGTAATATGTTTAGATGAAATATTTCTCGATATATATTGAATTACAATTATCGCCTCAAAGTTTTTAAACTTCTTTACTTTTGAAGTGTGTGAAGTAGGAAGTTTGAGAACATCATTCAAAACTTTTAACTTTAGGAAACTTAAAAAGAACTCGATTAAAGTTTACAAATTTATATCACGTGCTGCACACTTAAAATATGTATCTTGATAGACCGACCTATACTAACGATACCTATATCTTGAACTATTCTTGGCGGTGTTTTGTTTACTACCTATGTGTAAGTATGTATATTTAATTACTAAAATAAATTTAGTTTAAAAAAGACACTGACTAATTCACTCCAATGTTTTTTGAAGTCTAGTATTGTTTTGTATTTATTAGATCAACGCATACGTCTACGGAAACTTCCGTGTTCTTTTTAATAAGTAATAATACTGTAAATAATTTTTTTTTTATCAGTAAGATTGTTCTAAAAATAACACTTTCTTAAACAATGATTTAAAAAATTGCAATCTATTTTTTTGAAAAAAAATTGTTCTCACGTTTAAAATTATGTATTTGCTATCATAATGTGCTAACTGTATAATACGAATGAAGTGAGTTTCTGGTTAGAACTAGTGCGTTATTAGCTGCTATAAGTAAATCTCTAATTTTGTGAAAATAAAATATAAGTTTTAAAATATAGGTAGATAGAATTTCTATAGATGCGAAGTAATAAATAACGGTAACATATAATAAGTCTCTAAATTTAACTTCAAAGCTTGGATTTTCTTGCATAATATGAAAATTTAATATATTTTTATCTATAATTACTTTAAAATTACATCAATTAAATTATTCTTTCCATTACCAGTTTCAGTAGTTTTTTTCTTCTTCTTTGAAGAAGAAGAAGAAGAAGAAGAAGAAGAAGAAGAAGAAGAAGAAGAACCTTTTTCAAAAAATCTAATTAATTGAAAAAAAAAGAAAAAAAAAAATTAATCACATTTACAACATTTTATAGATCGTGTTTATCATTACCAATAAATTAAGGTAACTTTAATTTTCCTTTGAAAACCATTCAGCTGACAAGTATTTGACTAACTTCTTAATAGAAAATAGTGCAGAATTCAGTACAAAGCTATAATGAAATTTCACATGATGAAACTAAGTTAGATGTATAGCGGTAGAAAAAGGTCGAGTTGAATCCGACGCTGATATTTCATCGACGTTCTTTTTAATGAAATACTTTTCCCGGCGACAACAGTCTGTTTCAAGTGCGAGCTCTTGGAAAAGATTCAACGCATTATACCGCGAACTCGCCAGTTCGCAACGTGTGCCTCACCTTGCAAATCGCCCTCGCCGTCGCCATCGCTATCCTGGAACGACCTGGGCCAGATTTGGTATATCAGCGTGTTCTCCCTCCAATCGCCCTCGTCGCCGTCGTCGTCCTCGCCGCTATCTCCATCGCCGCTCCCACTGCCACTACCACTGCCATCATCAACATCATCCTCCGTAGTCGTGTAGGGCACGTCCTCGGTGGTTGTGATAGCTGCGGCCGCAGCAACCGCGCTAGCGCGGGTCAGGAGCAGCAAGGCAAGCAGGAGCAGCGGAAGTTTACCCGTCATCAGGGGCGACATCGTCGGGGCCTGTGTGTGCTGTCACGCACGCCGTAGCCAAGTTGGCTCGGCTCTCGATCCCTCGCTGCTGGCACACACACACACAGCGGCGATAACCGAGACAGCGCGACCTTGTCGTCTCTCTCTTTTTCGCCGAGGAAAAAAATTGCTCCCTGTGGACACGTCGAGCTCTATGTGACATTGGACATCGGAAGTTTTGAATTTTTTTTTCGCTTTTACGATGGGTTTTGCGCGCTCGCGGTGCTTTCGAGCGATGTGTATACCGCGGTGGGTTGTAAAACCGCCGCTTTTACGGGCCGCGCGCGCGCGGTAGGTTTGACCTTCGCAAGGGAGCTTTTTACGCGCCAAGTTTGTTAAGACGGGACCGTGGGTGTTGGGTATACGGCGGTGATCTCGTTAACGTTGCGGTGGAACATAAAAAATTCTTTTATATATACTTTTTATGGCTTTAATAAATGTATTTGACCTTTTTCAATCAGCCAGTATACGTAGTAATGAATAATAAAGCTTTAAACGTATATTGGCTGATTGTTTTTCTTCGGGAAATTTCGTCATTATGTTGTATTTCGACTCAAAATTTAATTTTAGATCTCTCTCAAAATAATACAAGTTTCTTGACGAAACTTCGCGTAGATCGTATATCTCACCGTTTATTTCGAAAGAATTGGGTTGACAAAACGCGTTTATTTTCATTGTTATAAATCTTCTTACCGTGAAAACAACTTAATTTTAGAATAACAAATCGAAGCTACGATTTACTCACTCCTCTCACCCCATCATTGGAAATGCATCTCCCCTCACCTTATTATTATTATCTTCGATCGCGAATAAAATGCAGACTAAAGAAAGCCACCGCGAGTCGAATGCGTAAAAATGAAGTAAATAAGTGAACGCTGTCTTTTGAACTTTTAGAAAAGTATCTGTCACACACTATATATACATATCTATACACTTGTATCACGCAGAAGGGGAAGCTACATGCTTTCTCCTCCTTGGCACTCTTTATTCACCTGTCGCGCGACGCTGGCGGCGTGAAAAAAGCTCCTGGGAATTGTGTGTATGTGTGCGGCACCGCAGGTAAAAAGCTGCCACCTCGGCCGACCGCTCGACTGAGGCAGGCACTACTGCAGCACACGCGCCGTTGGCCCGGCGACGACGACGACGGTGGCGGCGAATCTTCTATTTTTGCGGGCGAGATGAAGAAAGAGAGAGAGAGAAGACGGGTGTCGAAGAGAGAGAGCTCGCGCAACGAGGCGCAAGCTCGCCGCGCGGATTAAAAATAATATTACGGATCGCGACCTGTACCGGATGAATTTTCAGCGGGGGGAGAAAAAACGAGAGTGTGATTATGCGCGAGTGTAATAGGCGTTTTGGTATGCGAGCGTTTAGAAGCTCGCAAACGCGGATGAGTTGTGCAAGATTGACAAGATCGCGGTGGGTGCAGTCTACATAGGTATTACACGCGGTGTGAACACGCGCACGCTTGTGATATTATTTTTGGCGGGTCGGATTAAGTGGCGTGTATAAGTCGCGCCTCGAGGTTTTTCTCCGAGGCGATTCATGCACGCAGAGTTTGTTTGTTTTCGGTCTCTCTGGGAGTGGGATGTACTTATTATAATTTGAGCTTTCGAGCGCGCTCGTGACCACATAAGTTGATTTTTTTATCGAGTATCATGCGGGTACATTGCGAGAGTGCTTCTTACTTTTTTTTGGAAATAAATAGACGGGGTCATAAAATTCCAACAATGATGTTTATTTAGTTAAGATTATTGTAATCTCATTTGTACTTAATTTATCTTTTTTGTTGCAGGCAAACCAGAAATTGAAAAACAGATTTTATTGTAGTTTTATTGGAAATTATTATCTTTTCTTGACGGAGTATAACGTATAAATTATATATTAATAGTTATAGTTTTAAAAGTTAAAATAAAATTTTGTATGAATGTAAATTGATGAAAAATGAGAATGTCGATTACACATTTGACATTTAGAACTCATTAAAATAATTTGAATAGAAAAAGATTCTTAAAACACGCTTGCTAATAGTTACTGAAATTGTTATTTTTAATATATGACACGCTGCTTCCGTGTCTAAATTATGTATGTAAAGTTTCTATTTTTGAATACTTATGTAGTGTATACGAAAAAATACGTTTCTTCAAAACATTCAAGACTAAAAATATATGCTACCAAATTTATTTGTGTAAATTACATAGAAGCAATGTCGTTTTTGAGATATTGTACTAAAATGCAAAAGCATATTGACATATAGATCAATGTAAAAATGTTTTTGAAACAAATATGTAATTGGAAAAATCATCGTAGAACTATAATTGACTTAAAATAGAATGACGTGTTTTTGGTGAAGATAAAAGTTATTTAATAAAATTTAATAAATTTATTAATAATAAACTGTGTGCGTAAATGTATTTTCTGTATTTAAATCATCTGCGGTATGTGCACCTAATTACTATACACTTATTACATGAATGTATAATCGGGTGTATACTTCTACTCTGAGATGAATACAAAGTGTGATTTGTTCTCTGCGATTTTTCTAACGAATATTTTTGCGTGCTGCAACAACTTTTCCATTAGTTAGACTATCCACCCAGAAAAGAAAAAAAAGTAAAATAGAGGTTTTTTATTGATAGGTGTATCTATTAGTATAGAGCTTTTGTTTTAAGAAAAATATTTAGACCTATATGTGTAGACTATTTCCTGAACGCATGTATGTCTCATAAAAAAGTTCTCGGTGGTAAATTTCCGGACCTTTGACGAGATTAACCGCTCCTCTTTGGTATAAGCGTAATAAAATTCGCTCAGGCGACAACCTCACGCTAGTTCCACAATCATCTCTTTCGCACTATGGTAAATGTACTATTCTCTAGCCATCGAACTAGCATTATGTCGAACTGACCGATGAACGGGATCATATTCTGTTTTCATCATCACGGTACATTGATTCATTTATTTTAATGAAATTAACTCGGTTAAAATATTGTAATTTGTCTCAATATTATAATTTCAATAAACTCTTGTCGATGGTATTTCTACTTGTTGTCAACATAATCGATTTTGTATTGTATCATTTCTTTCTTTGTCCGTATCATGCAATCTCATGAATACTATTTTTTTACATTCTTATATTTATTCACATACGTATATATGTATATTACAATGTTTTTCTTTAGTGTGCAATCTTTATATATATTGTATTTTTTCTACAAAATATTCATTTTATTTTTGTATTACCTTTGTATATTTCGTCCCTTACCTTCTGTTTCATTCGCATTGATTTCTTTTCTGTGCTTCAATTTATCCGTACATACATTCATATATAGCTTTACTTTGATTTTCACTTCTTCGTTATATATGACCTTCTTCCATAGATCTCACCATCATTACTAATGTTCTTTTAGTTCCAACTAATCTTTTGATTATAAGTCTTGTCGTCTATTTCCTTTGTCATTTCAATGGATTTATATTTCTCAATCCCCTTATCGTTCGCCTCAAGTATAGCCAAGGCCTCCTTTTATCCCCTCTTATATCTAGATATAATATGTTACGTAGCTGTCCCTTCTTTTTCTCATTTTTATCCCTATAAACTCTTTTATTTTTTACCTGTATTTCCCACTACGAATTACCATCACTTTTTATCAAGGTTTTGATTTTTCATCTTTGATGTATCTCATTATTATTTAGTCATCGTATTTGGTATTTATCTAATAAGATGACAAAATAGCTATACTTTATTTTAATAAGTTAGTTTGCAAAAGCCTCTTTCAAAAAATATTTTGTACAACAATTCTGAAACTAACTAAAACCATAAGAAAATCAAACAAGACTTTTTGAATAAACTCTATTCTTTTTTCCTCCACTGTTCAGATTTGATCTTATACAATGTATGTAT